>QANW01002727.1:0-14705 GCA_003254865.1 Dryas drummondii | reverse complement strand
CGGGAATAGGTGTGGGTTTTTAGTGTTTTTTTTTTTTTTTTTTTTTTTTTTCTTTTCTTTCGTTTAGGACGGGTGTGCAAAAAGAAAAAGAAATGGGGTATAAAATCTTTTTTTAAGGGGTTTTTTTTTTTAGGAGGTGTGCAAACAAAAAAAGAGTACGCAAATAGCAGCCCTCTTTTTTAATAGAACTGATATTAAAAACTCCAAAAAAGGTGATATGTAAGGTTGGTGTGAATTTTTTTTTTTTTTTGGTGCAAAAACTCATATAAATGCCCTATGGTGAAATCTTTTTTATTTTCCTGTAAAGTGATATAATTGATATTCCAATCCATTCTCAGAACATCTGTATCCATAACCAAACATCCATATCCATTCTCATAAAATCCAAACATCCATATCCATAAAATTAATACACCTGTCATTTAAGTTCATAAAATAAAACAGTGGATCAAAGTAAATGTAAAAGAAAGAAACACTTCATTAAAATTATGGTAATCAATTCCAAGTACAAAGTCACATTTTGAAGAGTTAAAAAAAGTAACAATTTTCAATTACAGCAACCTACAAGTTGATACTCTCTTAAGGTTCCAGACCGTAACATTGAGGGTTGCTGGCCTTCTGACACTTTCATTCACAGCATGTGCAAGACTGTAATACCTGGAAACAACCATGAACAATGAGAAACAAATGCTTGCATGCTAATAAAGCCCTTACTGAAAAGTGCAAAACAAATGCAAAATAGAAAAATGAATATATACAAAGAACCAATTTTAATCTAGTTGTGTAAAATATATATATAAATAAAAAAACCATTAGAAAATAAAAGGTTTGCAGGAGTAACTGAAGGATATAGTTGTACCTCAACATGTCCTGCATGGAAGAGATCAAATGCCCCATCAATGTACACAACATGAGCATTTGGTCCAGGTCCCTGAGAATATAGACAGTGTTATCATGGGGAGGGTCCAAAAACACTGTGCAGAAACAAAAGTTCCACTTCATCCCTATTTTCTCCTCTAGAGCTTAAAATTTCAATAGAGCAGCATAGGCTAATGAGTTCTTGACACAGTTAAATTGAATGTAAAAAAAAAACGCATAATGTTAAACAAAAGAAACTGCATACATGACTAGCTAACATGTAGAGTATGAGATTTTATGCAGCCCCAGCCCAAGCTGTCTTTGTGACTACACCAGTGGCTTTGATAATCTGAGAACTTAGTGGAAAAATAAGATATAATCTGGGAACATATTGGAGCAGAACAATCAGTACAAGGGCGTTGTTGGTAGCTTGGGAGCTTCTAACTGCAGGTATAATAAACCGTATCACGATCTGCCAAAAAGAATATAAGCACTGTTACTCCCATAATTTTTACAGAAGCTGATAAAAGTGAAGTATAGGATGTACAAAAACATATATCCTTGTATGAAGTTCCATACAAAATGAGAAATTGTGAGAGAGAGAGAGAGAGAGAGAGAGAGGAAAAATTAAACTACTACAACTCAATAGTGCATAAGATTCCAAATGCCCCTTTTTGTCTCCTACAATTCCTTAAAAAACATAAAGAGCTAGCATCAATGTATATGAATTTAATCATGGTCAATAGACCAAATTCACAAATCAAAGTCCAAATGATCGAATAATACATTGGATTTTCTTCATGATAATATAATTTTGAGCACCCATAAATCTACTCTTGAATTCCTTTGAATTCTTTGAGAGAAAGTCAACAAAAATGGCAAGAAATGCATGTGTATGTGTAAAAATGGCAAGAAATGCATGTATACACACACACACACATATATATATATATATTAAAATCTAGCAAGCTATATATCTCATGTGGTTTATTAGAGAACATTTTAAACTAATATATTACCATTGATTATTGCAGTGAGACGAGAAGGGACTAAGGAGCAACAATCTTCAGTAACTTGCTTAACAGTTGATTTTGAGCCATAACCACTTGGCCCTGCAATTCCTGCTAAGTACCTCAGTGTTTCCTTCATGGGGCTCCCAACAAAGAATCTTAGCTACCGCTGCAAAAAGACCTATTTTGGTACAAACCACATAAATCTTTATACTACATACAGAGGACGTGGGAAATTTTAGGCAACTCATTGGACCAACCAATAAACACAAAGTGTTTGAATTTTTCTGATGCCAGTCAATGAAAATGATTGGTTAAGACCACTTATAATTACATCCAATTTCCAATTATCAAAGCCTTTTCATTTCTGAATCTATGGAAATTCTCTTCCACGCAATTCCGTCCAAATTCATATAACCATATAAACAAAGTCAAAGAAACTAGTTTGCAATCTAGCCGAAGCTGAAACCAAAGCATTTCGGATACATAAAGAATCATATTCAGTTGTTTACCACAAATCTTTGTCGGAGCTTCGAGCTTAAGAAGGTTCGGCTGGATGAGAAAGATCTCCTTAGAGGCGCAGAAAATAACCCACGCTTCAATACCTTCACGGAAAAGCAGAAAGCGGTGACGAGATCGACGACTTGTAGCGCGACGGCGTCATCGTCGAAGGAGGAGAGGCGCAGATGAGGGCGCGACGGTGGCGTCGTCGTCGATGGGACTTAGGGGACGAGGGTGCGCCAGATCTGGTCATTTGGTGGTGGGTAGATCTGATTCTGGGTTTGAGAGTTTGAAGGTTGAAAATCGAGAGAGTGTTTAGGAGAGAGGGATGGCTGAGAAAGACTCAGAGAGGATGAGAGACAGAATTGGTGAATGAGTGAGGAGTGTGTCTGAAAGAGAAAAAAATTGTGTATGGGGCTTGGGGGTAGACCAAAACAGATTTTAAGTGGGAGGAAAAACCACATTAAATATTAGTTTAACTGGTTTTTATAAATTTTTTAATGAAAATGAGTTCTCTTAGATATCAGTTAAAAAATGTACTGATATGTGATAGAGTTTACATATCATCAAAAAAATTAACAGATATTACAGTTTTTACAATATTAATTTTAGAAAAAACTAATATATATCTAGTGATATTAGAGAAAATTTTTGTAGTAGTGAAATGATATTATCATTCAAATATCATTCAAACTATAGAAATTGGAGCCGTCAACTGCTCAACATGAATTACTAGGGAAATGGAAAACATGTAAAAAAGACTTCCCCTTGGGTTATGGCTGCGTGTGTTGATCCCAATACTCCTAGTGGGAAATGCCCTTCTCACAGAGAAGGGATTTGATGAGGGTATGCAATTCAGCGTTTAACTGTTTTACAAGAACACACTAGCTACCCTCTAATTATTCGTAGTTGCAATATTTTCTAGGTTGATATTCAGATGGTATGTTTTTCTTTGTAGTTTAATTAACCTACGTTTGATCAATTTTTAATTAATACAATATTCTTTTTTACATAGAAGATCCCAAAATCTGCTATAACATTCAATTTTTTCTTACATATTATGGCCTTAAGCATTCTTGAGTAAAGTGGCCAAGAAAAAATAAAAAACATTCTTGAGTAATATGTGCTAAAGATCAAAAACGAAAAGCAAAAAGAAAAATATTACTCAAGAATGCTTAAGGCCATAATATGTAAGAAAAAATTGAATGTTATCGAAGGCTCAGAATCCTAAATGTGAAAAAAAATATTATAATTAAAATTGATGTAACTTTAAACTACAAAGAAAAAAATCTTCAAAATATCAACCTAGAAAAAATATTACAACTACGAATAATAAGAGGACAACTAGTGTGTTCTTGTAAAACAGATAAACACTTAATTGCATGCCCTCGTCAAATACCTTCTTTGTTAGAAGGGCATTTCCCCCTAGGAGTATTGGGATCAACACACCCATAAACCAAGGGGAAATCTATTTACATTTTTCCCATTTCCCTGGTAATTAATTCATTTGAGCATGCAGTTGGTGCTCCAATTTCTATAGTTTGAATAATAATATCATTTTGTTGGCTCCTGCTGCTTCAACCATATCAACTCCCATGTTCATATTAATGATCGTGAAAATGATTTAAAAATTATAAAAATTTAAGCATTATTACATCCACTATATTTAAACAAAATCAAAGGAATATTCGAAAAACCCTCCCTTTAAAAAAAAAAAAAAAAGATATGGGAATCAATGAAAATGAGTAAGAGGTCTAGAGAGAAAGAACGGATGAAATCAGAGTTCAAGAGTTAAACTAGAGAAAACTTAGTTAACTATAGGATCATGGAGGGAAGGGGGCAAACATAGATAACTATACGATCAGCAAAAAATTAAACTCATTTAATGACACCAAATTGTATTGATTCTTACATTACTCCAACACAGTTACAATCTGATTCCACAAATTTCATAGTTTAAAATTAATATTTTCATAATTACTTAATTATGAATCTCATTTCATGCTAAATATATACAGAAGAAAAGCTTGAATTTAGCATCATAATTCACAATCTTAAACGCTTATTATAATTTCCAAATGGCTAATTAAGGGTGTAATCAATTTAGATTTCTATGAACTTTTGTAATTTTTTTTAAGTGGTAAACTTGTATAGAGGTTATAGACTTTTATTGACTTATAGAGATACATATTTTTTCATTGACTTTTATAGAATTTTACGGAGTTTGACAGATTAAGTTTAATTGAGTTTGAGAATTAATATTTGACATACTTAAAAAAAAAAAAATTTATACAATTTAAATAAAATAAATATAATCTTTTAATTTATTTTAATCAATTCGCGCGTTGATATCCTTATTGTTGTACAATATTTGAACACTTTTCTTAAATCCACATATGCAGATCAGCTTTGTAAATCTAGATATCTAAAAGCTATGAGAAAATATATAACTTCATATATATTCATGATGGTGTTCACCATATATAGGTTCTAGAAAATCACTATTGATCAATCAAAATTCTCAAAGAGGTGATGAGAGGAAACTCAGGACATACATCAATCCTATTAAGAAGAAGTGATGATTATGGTACGAAGGTTACTGAATTGGCATACGAAAGAGAGTGTATAAGTTAAATAAATTAAAAAGGTATATATTATCATCAATAGCAATTCAGTTAAAGAAGCTTTGACCACCATTACATACTGTATGTGTTTAAGGGAAAAGCAAAAAATAGTATATAAACGAGATCCAACTCCGTATCTGGTTTCAAAAAGATAGGTGGGTGTTGGTGTGTCTGTTGACATAATTGAACAAACACAGTTGAGGTGTAAAGGAGCACCTAAAACACCCAAACACATAAATTAAGCACCATCATCAAAACAACAAATAAATATATAGAAGAGCAATTGGTTATATAGAATGGGTAGAGCAAGAACCCCCTCCCTTCTGTTTTTTATTTTCCAGTATATATATATAAAGAACGGAAATTCTAACATAACTGCAGGCATTAGATGCCTTCAAGCTTTTGACCGTTAGATTAGTGAATGTTGATCTAACGGTTAAGAAAAAAACTTATGGGCTAGCAGGTACCAAGTTAATTTCAAAATATTACGTAGTTTTGCTTCTTAATCTTTACCCTCTCTCTCGCGCATCCTTTCTCCAATCAAAGCCCAGCCGTCCGGCGGCAACGTTGGCAAAATCGGCCCCAAATATTCATCTACCAGTTACCATGCCGAAATCGACGAATCGATTGAACTTCGTGACGGCCATCTGCCTTCTCCAGCGGAGTTGCGACACCGACCACCGAAGACATCGTCCTCTCGACACACTGATCGTCTGGGTGTCCTCCTTTAGTCTCGAAATTCAATCATGGAGGAGAATCAAAGGAGAACAGATCCAACCCCTTCGCCGGCGATCTCAGTTTCTAGCGGCTTCGAGGTCTCTCTCGGGGATCAGGTATCAGGTCATGGTCGCTACCGGATCATTATAGAGGTATAATTGCGTTCTCATAGAGAGATTGTCAATCTTGTCAATTACCTTGCAATGGCTTTCTGAAATTTGTGTATTTAAATTCTCTTACTTGTATGGATTTCAGAGGAATTGGTTTTTCTTGCTATGCCAGAAAATGTAATTGGTTTTTTCCCCGATTTGGGTTTTCACATATAGCAGCACAGAGTCCAGGAGGAAGATCTGTTGGTATGTTTTTTTCTATCCTTAAACCGGATACATGTTGGTATGTATGGGTACAGTTTTGTATGCTGCCTTGATGCAGGAATATATGATATGTGCAACTATGTGTACCTGCATTACCTGTACTGTTACGTTCTCTGAATGTAATGTTATCAGGGAGATAAAAATTGTCTGAAGTTTTAGTGTTGTGTATGTTTGTTCTGGAGTTCAAGGCTAATCCCGCATCTTATTTTTCCTATTATTTGTGTAGATAGCATATTTCCTATGTCCTTGTGCTTGCTCTTCTCTAATCTGCTGATGTTGATGCTTTTTTCTATGGTTATTGAAAGACCAATTTTATATGTTAGTTGAAGGTTTTAATAGAAGAAAATGGTAGATTGGATCAGTGCCTGTAATCAACCAATTCTTAGTAGGGCATTACAATTTCTGGCTTACTTTATTGGCTCCATTTCTGATTGGTTATTTCTTAAATAATAAATTTGCATTAAAGATTTCTTTCCCATCTAAGCATTGTAGTATTTTACAATGCTTAGATACGTGCTTTTGGGTCCTGTACTCGGGCACTGTAGATCACTGCAAGTAGTGAAAACTACATGCTATAGGACCTTACATGTAATTGCTTAAATGGTTTTTGTACCTTTGTGCTTGATACAAAAACATGCCACTGGACCTCTTCTTTTATTCTGTGATAGCATGACATGTTATCGACCTGTTTGAATTGCATACGTGGTTCAATTTTAATTCATATTTTGAAGCATTATGTATAGCATCATCTGTAACTCATCAAAATATGTTCAGATATTCAATGCGGGATTGTTTGAAACTGCAACTGAGCATAAGGAACAGATTCATGGTAATTCATTTATTTTAATCTCTGAGAGTTCAACAATTGACCTCCACACGTCTAGGTTTCATGAAATGCAGAGCTCCTGTGTTAATGCTCCCTTAATGTTTGTCAGCTCATGTTTTTTTACAAGATTTTAAATAATTTTTTTTTTTGAAGTAAATGATTGTATGTGATACTGAATTTATTCTTATGAGATTGTTACAAGAATGCTGCAAAAACATTCTATGATGAATTGTGATGAAGATATGGTATGAGCTGCACGGGTCAAATTCATGACTAAAAATTGGAGTAGAGAGGTAGAGAAGAGAAAACGAAGGCCCTTCATCTAAGTTTTTTCTAAGAAATGGGAAGGTCACTAGTAATTCAGACTTTTTGCATGGACTTGGCAGCCGCTTTTGACTTTAACAACTAGAGACTAAATCTATTCCATGGTTAAAAATTTTGGGCATGGGTGTTCAGACAATATATGAGCATGAAATTCTTCCAGGGCACAATATATTCAAGTCTCCCACTTTAGCAAGTATATGCATGCTTACCACTTTTCTTTAGCAAGTATTTAGCATGCTTACCACTTTTCTTTTCTCTGTTTTTCAGAATTATTGACCAGCATGACAAACTGAGGAAAAGAAGCACAGAAGCTTATACCACCGAGATAAGTACTACTCTTTTATCCTTTTGTCTGGTATAACCTAAGTATCATATAGCAGATAACATTGAGAAGTTAAATCACACATTAATATTCCGATTTCTTTAGTAAGTGTCACACAGTACTTTCTTACTTGTTTTGTTGCCATTTTCAGCAGTTATAATTGAATAATCATGTATCTTGTGGTATCTTATGTATTTCTTTGCTATCTCAGGAAGTTTTTGAATTGGGATCTAAAAGGCTCTATTAATGAAAACAAACTAATGAATGCAGATTGAGTTGGTAGTTCCGTTCGCTCACTGTATATCTTCATGTTAAAATTGTGTGAAGAAGCAATCTTACCTCCAGACCTAATGCAGAGGCAGAGTATGTTGCCAGTGTGTGGTCTGCAACGTCTCAGCAATCAACACATGAAGATTGACTAGTATTTCATACCAAGTGTGTTCAAGCTAGTTGCTGATATTTTCCAAACCACTTCCAATGGTCCCATTATGTTCTCCAAGGATCAAAATTGGTCTCTGAAACTCTCCGTGCTTTTGGAACATGTATTTGAACAAATATTGATTAGTTAAATGAATGGATGGAATTTTTTATGAATGGATGGATTTTTGTTGAATGGATGGATTTTTATGAGAGACTGGAATATAAATAACATTTATAACATCCAAATCCCATTCAAAATTGACATGTATAATCTTGTTTATTTATATCAGTTTTAGGAGGTTTTATACATCCAAAAAACTTGATTACGATTTCCAATCTTGTTTTGGATTTCAGTTGGGCTGAAAAAACAAATGGGATTTGCTTTGTTCTTTTGACAATTCATACATTGCGTTTGATCTGTTTATATGATTTTAAACGACTCGACAGGCCATGTAACAATATGATTGCTTAGGATCCCAATTATACCAGCATTATTCAATGATTAAAAAACAGAAAAAGATTTTGGTTAATACATAAAGGGGCAGCGAAATACAAGCGTGTGTATTGGCAAAATATGTATTGGCACTTTTGGGTACTTGATATTCAGCAAATTTTACCCAACTCAAGAATGCCTAAACATTTTGATACAATATTGATGCATTGTCAATTCTTTCGAGCCTGATGTGCAATTGCTATATCAAAGTAATCGTTTGGCACCCCTGTTTGACAATCATAGTTGGACACGCAATCACGATCTATAGCATGTGTCCAACTCAACTTAAACTTACCGTCTAAATGTATAAATATGGGTGGTTTGGGTTTTGGTCAAATTAGAAACTTAAATTTAAACCCGATATCCTATATCCTAAACCCTATATACTTATTATTAGGGTATAGGGTCCTTTTATTGGGTTTAGGGTATACACTTTACCCTATATACATTATACTTATTAATTATTATAGTTCTACGGTATAGTACTGTATAGTGTATATGGTATATATGAATTAAAAATGTAAAACACATGTAAATGTGTAATATATAGTTTTAGACTTTTAGTATAAGGTTTTTAATTAAACATGTTAATACTTAATACCCTAAAAAATTTCTTCTAAAAAAAACCCCCTACAAAATTTAAAATTAAAAATCCTCCCCCAAAATATAAAATTAACCGACCCAAGTTGAAAAAAAAAAATTGAACCTCTGGCGCATCTCCAGACTTGTCAAATAGTGCAATTTTGAATTGCATGTCAAAACCTGATTGTCAAACAGGAGCTTGTATTCAGTAGTCTTAGAATGCAATTGCCTTTTCGTCTACACATAGTTGCACTGCGATGACAGGACCGCCCCCGGATTTCACCCTGAAACCCGGAGAGGTCCTGCGGGAATCCAAATTCAAGGAAAATCCTACCGAAAATTCGGCAGAACCTCCCCTGAAAATGGACTAACCCAGAAATTTCAAACCTGTTAAAAACACTTCTAAACAGCAACCACCTCTACCACAACCAAATAGGGTCTCAGACCCAACAATTTCACAGAAATCCAACTTAAAATTTTAGAGTGGTTATCAGAGCCACTACAGGAAAAGAGGAAAGTTCTTGAGCAAGAGTCTGAGGTGACCAAGAAGGTCAGACATGAGCCAAAGGGTTTTGTTGGAGGACCTTTCGTGGTTGAGGCCGAACCATTCAGAGCAATGGTGGCTTCCCCACACTTAGCGGACTTCGTAACTTGCTACAACAGTGTGCTCAGACCTAACTTCAAGAAGCAGCAATGGGGAGGGGAGGAAAATCCTGACTTCGAAAGCAAGTTTATCAGTGCAGCCAAGCAGGGATTAATGGTGAATATTTCAAAGATTCTTCCCTTGTTTTTAGCTCAAATATGATTTTCAATTATTTATGTTTAGGCAGCCAAGATGCAATTTGAGGCAGCCAAGGCGATGATGGACGCAGCGGCATGTATACTGGGTTTGAAGTTCCCAATGTAGATCCAATAGGGACAAGTTGTTTGCCTGTTGACTCGAGTGGGTTACATTCCCGAGCTTCTAAAGATTCTCTCCAAAATGCTGCCTGTTTTTGTTGGAGAAAAAGGCAGGCGTTCAGGAATTCAAACTGTTCGGCTAAGGGCATATCCTCAAACACTGGGAAGGTACAATCGGTGTTTTGTCGAGTTGGATGATTGTCAACATCGACATAGGTGATTTGACGAGAGGGCGATGGGGAGTAAACCTCTTGTTCAGTTTGGGTTTGTCTCAATCGGAAGCCAAATTTTCCACTCGCGTTGAACTGAGCACGATGACATGCGAGTTCAGCAGCCTGCTCTGCTTGTTTGGCTAGGAGTTCGTTGTTGCGCTTGAGGAGTTCATTCTCAGTGGCTAAGTGTCTTTGGCTCTCTTTGAGAAGCCTATTGGCAACCTTGATCTTGAAAGGGTTTTTGGACTTGGTCACTTTAGTAGGGCGTGCTATTCTTATGTTGTCGGGCGTTTCAGGTTCATGTCGTCGTTGACTATCTTGGGATTCTTCTGAAGAAAAGCTGCTATTATAAGAGATGGTAGCCATGTTGTAGGAACAAATGTAGTAGTGATTGTTGGAGGAAGAACTTGAGAATCTTGGTGATGAACATGATGGCTGAGTGTAAGAATTCTCACAGACGGTGCCAATCTGTTGATGCAAAAATCCGTCAAGTATTGCAACAACATCAAAGAGATGAATCTATTGATGACTGTGTTGTTGATTGATGATGAACGAAGCTTGCTGAGTTGCTGGTTGAGACTAATTGGATCTTCCTGCATGAACACAAGATCAAAGGAGAAGAACCGGTGTGGTACCAGCCAAATATACTCTAATGATAAAGTCAGTGAAGTGTATTTGGTGGTGTTTGAAGAATAATAAGCAAGAACAAAGTATGAACTTGGGAAAATAGGAAGAACAATGTAAGATCTTTTGAAATATTCTCAGTTGGTTGTGTGTATTTGTGTGGTCTTTTGTGAATAAATTGTGAACTCTTTTCTTTGTGCATATAAGTGAGCTTATATAGGCAAAGGAAGATGTGAGGCTTAAGTTACCTGAATGAAGATTGATAGGATCGTCCCCCGATTTCGTCTTAAAACCCGGAGTGGTCCTATGGAATCTAAATCCAAGGAAAATCCTACTGAAAATTCGGCAGAAGGGCCCTGAAATTGGACTAACCCAAATTTATAGACCTGTAAATAACACTTCTAAAATTCAACAACCACCTCTACCGCAAACAACAGGGAGTCTCAGACTCAACAAATAAAAAAATTCATTCGTAGGGTCCAAATGCGGTTATTAGAGCTACTAATACAACAAGTTTTATACTAAAGCTAAAAGAAATAATAAGGTGGACATGTCGCCTACAATGTCCGAGGAATGGAAGTGGAAAATTGTGCCCTCGACGTATATGGCTCGACCTCCACCACCTCTACAACCTGGGGGAAAAGATTCAAAACAATATAGAAAAAAAAAAAAAAAAAACTTGAGATAAGCTCAGTGAGTGGACGAGTTAAGAAAACTAAACATAAAATTTATTTATTCTTTTAAAAGTCTTAAAATAATAATCTCTAAGACCTCACAATCGCTCGTTGAAATCCCCCAGTTTTAAAAGTATTTTCAAAATCTCTTCTCAAATGTCATAGAAACTATTTAAACACAAGATAAAAGGGTTACACAAGTAAGGAGTCATTCTTTAAAATCTTTTTGAGTAAAAGTATTCTACAACTCCATATACTTAAGAATCAAATTAAACATAATAAGAAATTTCCTTTTTAAACTTATGTAATAGAAAATCCTTTGAAAGAAAAAGAAAGTTTTATCGTACTCATATTTGTAACTGTAGACAATATCCTGGCCACAATCTCGTGCACGGGAAGGCTCAAATCCTGGCCACAATCTCGTACATAGAGGTCGATCACTCTGCACCAGCAGGTTCATATACTGGCCACAATCTCGTATGGAGAGGTCACTCCGCAGGAGCAGGCTCATATGCTGGCCACAATCCCGTACATTTTACACAGGCAGGCTCGTCCGATCAATACGTGCATTTTTAACTTTGAGACAAATGAATAACCCTTTTCTTTCCATCAACGCTCTCCTTAATAATTCAAACCGTAAAGTGTCATTTCTCATATCACGACATCACAATCAACATAAATATTCAAAGGCGACGAATATCCAAGACATATGAAATCTTTTCACAAACTAAGTAGAAATTTAAGCACGCCCCTTAAATTAACAATTTCTTCGATAAGAATTTCACATATAAAAACATATTTAAATATTACTTGATCATTTAAAATATGAAATCTAAGGTAGGGGCATTCGGACCTACATGAGTGATTAATTATGAAACTTAAAATTTAAAACTCAAGATCGAATCTAATTTAAAACATAGAGATTAAGTCATATAGTAAACATAATTTAATAAAAATCAAAGTCCACTCATAGTTTACACCGAGCTATGCCGAATCCTTTCCAAAATTGATTCCTACTCACGATCCTTCACTTGTTTGCTACTAGAATAGCCGAGAGGTGAAGCTCATTCGACCTAGTATATATACAAATACGCCCATTCAATTTCATAATTTGGAAAATTTATTATACGACTTCCAAGTAAAGAGATAAAATGATCGATATGCCCTCATAATCGAACGGAGTCTAAGTTTTTGTTTTCCATAAAATTTTTCAATCCGGTCAACACCACTCAAACCAACATCAAGACTCAACATCTTCCTCAAATAACAATCTCAGTTTCCCAATCAATTAAACCAACATTTCTTATTCTCTCCATAATCAATATAAATCATAATAATATCAAGATATAAATAATAATCCTCAAATCATACCAATACTTCCTCAAAAATTAATTAGATCATTTTGGCCGAACGATTGCCTAATCATCAATCAATAACCTCAGTAATAGACATTTCTCATCTAAATCAGCAATTATTCTCAGGGCATCTCTATAATTCCCAATTAATCCCTTAGCCTCAAAATCATCATCCACTCATTGTCATAATTCAATCCTACATTTAGCCTCCTCTAACCTGCAATAACAATTCACATAAAATAAACAATTCACCCAAGGTACTCAACAATATAACCAGATAAGTTTTACTTACCGTGCAACTTGTAAAAAGACAGAATTGCCCTTCAGCAGCCTTTGCTCGAATCTCCAATCCGGTAGCATGACGGCATCGAGAATAAGATTTTCTAAACCCGTATACCTGTTAAGACCAGACAACCAACAATTTAAATATTCAGGGTTCACAACTTGGTCGTTCAACAGTCAGAATGGGCGGTAACCACCACGCACGGTGGCTGCCTGGCCCCAAACAACACACAACACTCACCAACACGAAAAACAGACCCTAGGATTAGCCTCTAGGAGTCTTGTGGAGGCTGATTAACAAGGGAAACCACCCAACCCGCCGCCACAAGTGGCGGAGTTGGTGGGGTTGGGTGGTGGTAGCGGCAGCATGACCTAGAATTTACAAAAATTTACTCCAATTAATCTTAATTGCACACAAGACCCTTCAATTGTGTTGAGCTTAATTTATATACATATTTTATCCTTAGAACCATACAATTGTGTCTATATCTTTTAGCATTTTTAGTATTTTACTTCTTGTTTTTATTATTTAGTCAATTAGTGGGTTTATTAGTTTTTTTTTTTTATGTTTTAATGTTTTATTAGGATTTATTTTAGTAGTGTCTTTTTATTTTGTAGGATGTGAAATAGGGAGGCCCAAAAGAAAAAAAAAGAGAGGAGCAGCCGGCCTAAACAAGAAATGAAGGAGGAGAAGCCCACTTGTGCTGAGGCCCAGCCCAAGAAGTCGAACGGTCACTGAGCCCAGCAGAAACCAACCACCGGTTTTGATTAATCATCCTCTCCTCCAATGATGCAGCGACACGTGGCGATCTTCACTTCTGCTTCCAGCCAATTGCCTTGATTAATCAATCCATCATCCAATGCAACGACGACACGTGGCACAGCTAAAATCAACATCGCGCCTCACATTTCTTCTTCCGCCCAGCAGCAAGCTCTCTTTTGGTTTGTTGATGCACGCCTCCCCATGCCAGCCGCAAGCCATCTTCCAAGCCGCAAGCCGGTCCCCCTTCTCTTCTCTCTCCCTCACGCCGTCCCATGCAACCGCTTCCAACTTCCCAGCCGCAAGCCACACTTGATTAATCTTGCTCTCCTCCACTCATCAGGCGACACGTGGCACCTTTGTGGCTGTTTCCAGCCTTTTTCTTCCGCCTCTCTCATTTCACAAATATCTCTTCTCTCAGCCAATCAGCTTGTGACATGTGGCAGAAATTCTAGAAATTTCCAGCCTTGTACCAGCCTTTTGTGCTGATCCTCTCTTCATTACTAGCCCTAGTATTTGCCTATATAAGGAAGCATTCAGCGCCCTTACCATATCTTTTAGTCTAGAATTTTAATTTGCTGCCTTTTCTAGTATTCTCCTAGCATTTCTCTCTTAAGCCATTTGGCTATGATATTTGAGAGAGAATAGGATGTAATTTCCTTGCATTTTATTTAATGAAAGTTTAATATTATGTCACTCTTCTCTTTTCTCTCTTCTCTTTTCCTTTATTTATTTTATGCCTTTTATTTTATGTAAGTTCTTTATTTTATTATTAACTTTAATATTATGCCTCTCTTCTTTCTTCTTCTAATCTTCTATTTACTTTATGTCTTTTATTTTATGTAGT
>QANW01002708.1:1007029-1163962 GCA_003254865.1 Dryas drummondii | reverse complement strand
ATGTTTGAGTGTTAGGGTAGTTAAATTGTGTTTCCCAAGTTTATGCAATTGAATGATAGAATTTCTCTGAAAAAATTTTTTTGAAGTAATCAATTTCTTTTTATTTTAGTTTTGCTCGAGGACTAGCAAAATGTAGGTTTGGGGGTATTTGTTGAGTTCATTTTATGTATAATTTTTATCCTTAAAACCATACATTTTTGTTTATGTCTTTTAGCATTTTTAGTGTTTTTTCTCATTTTTATTATTAGTGGGTTTTATTATTTTTCGTCATGATTCTTAGATTTTATGAAGTTACATTTATTTATGTTAGGTTAAATTTAAAAATTAGAATTTTTATTAATTAGTTTTATTTGTGTTTTAAGCCCAAAACAAGAGATGAAGGAGAAGAAGCCCATTAGCATAAAAGCCCAGCCCAAGTGAAGAGGAAGCAGCCGGCCCAGCTCACCTAGAAGCCGAACAGTCGCAACGCCACAGCCCAATCAATTGCATTTGATTAATCATTCTCTCAGCCAACTACGCAGTGACACGTGGCATCATGATTCCATTTTTTTTCCTTCCGCAAACCAGCACACCCACGTGAGCCACTAATGCAGCCGAGCCAGCCGGTCTCTCTTCTCTCTCTTTCACGTCTTCCCACGCAGCTGCAGCTCAGCCAGCCTCCAAGCCGCTGCCCCTTTCATCCTGCGAATTGCTTGATTAATCAAGCATTCATCCAATCAGCAAGCGCCACGTGGCCATCTTCTAGCAACTTCCGAAATTGCTCCAGCGCCAGCGCCGTGTGCTGATCCTCATTAGCTATCACCAGCTCTCCCCCTTTTCTGATATTTTATACCCTAGTATTTGCCTATAAATAGGAACTTTTAGCCCCCCTCTTCATATCTTTTAGTCTAGAATTTTAATTGGCTGCCTCTTCTAGTATTCTCCTAGAATTTCTCTCTCAAGCCATTTGGCTATGATATTTGAGAGAGAATAGGATGTAATTTCTCTTGCATTTTATTTAATGAAAGTTTAATATTATGTCACTCTTCCCTCTTCTCTCTTCTTTTCTTCCTTTATTTATTTTATGCCTTTTATTTTATGTAAGTTCTTTATATTATTGTTAACTTTAGTATTATGTCTCTACTCTTTCTTCTTCTAGTCTTCTATTTACTTTATGTCTTTTATTTTATATAGTTATTATTTTATTGTTAGTAGTGTTATTTATTTTATTGTTCTTTAAATTTCATGCTCATTTACCTCTTTCTTTATTTTTATTTAAGATATAAGATCATGGGTGGTCACTAAACCCCCTTACCAAGGTAAGGGGGAAGCACCACCATGAACATTATTAAATGAGGTCTTTATGTTAATTTTCCCCTTGTTTAAGATCTTACAAGCCTAGATTTTGATATTAAAATGAGATAGAGATCCTCTTTTCACCCATAATGTCATATATTATGGGTTGTTAGATCCTCTTTCTACATTTTAGCTTTATGTTTAATTGTCTTAAATACAAACTTTTTGAACTCTAGTTGTTCCTTAGTTTTGGTTCACTTGAGTTGCTTAAAATTGTATTCTCTAAGCAAAATCAACATCTACCATTTAAACCTTCAACTTTTGTGCTTAATTCATATTTATCTTTGCAATAGGGCATCAATTAACTCTTGGGTGCCCTCCTTTAAGGGGAAATTACTAAAAATCTCATTTAATATGTTCATAAGTGGTGTAGAACCCTAACCTTGGTTCTTATACCATTGTTAAGTTTCTAAAACCAAAAAGTTGTTATTTTCATTTTTAGATTTAATATTTCAATTCTTGCACCTTTATTTACCTTGTTCCCTTTTCATTTACTTTATTTGCCTTTTAACTTAGTTGCTACTTTATTTACTTCTTAATTTAGTTGCATTTTATTTTTAATTGTCTCACAAACCAACAAAATTCCCAAACTAGGTTAGCTTTAAATTAACTTAAGTTTAAGCTTAGTGTATCGTTTTCTTTATCACTCCTTGAGGTTCGACCTCGTTAATATACTACTCGATTCGTATATTTGCGAGTAAATAAAATTTTACAACAGAAATTGTACTGGAAATTTCCTTACTTGCATGTGTCTATGGATTTATGTGGCTTATTTATTTATGCAGATTCTTTCAAAAATATATTTCAAAGCTGGCCTACCATATTCATATGTGAAACTTAAGAACTTGAAAATTCATACTGGTTTGAGAAAATCTGAAATCCCGGGCATATCATGCTTATTCAAGAGCTCTACCACAGTCCACTCTCTCAAAATTGAGCTATATGATGGAGCAGAAGATGATGTAAGTTTTGGCATAATTCTACTTTTATATTTTTCACACTTCTTAATTAGGTCATGTAGTATATATATCTAACTTGTGCACCTTTAGATAACCGAAAAATGTCACTACGTGATAACTGATTTGACACTGCACACGTTTACGGTTTGAATGAACATCTGATTAACAATCTTTTTAAAATTTACATTCAGCTTTGGAACAACATTTTGTTGGATGATGCCCATTGCAGTGAAGAGCAATACTGGGAAAGTCAAGCTCAGACATTGAGTTCCTTCCTAAGCCATCTAAAGGTGGTGATCATCAGTAATTTGAACATAAAAATGATCAATGAGAGTGTGACCAATGTCACAAGGTTTTTGCTTGAACATGGAAGAGGCTTGCAAGAAATGATTCTTCGTTCTAATGATGCCATTTGGAAGGATAAGATTGATTTAATAGAGCGATGCCCCCGGGCGTCTGCAGATGTCAGAATCTCAGTTTCTTGACTTTTGATTGGTATGTTGGATGTTCTAGATCTAGAGGATGAAAGTACTAGCTGCTTACCGTTCTGGTACCATGTATGTACTTAAGAAAAAAAACGTGTCTTAGGTAGCTATTTAAAGAGGCATTAATTAGTTTGCTTTTGTAGCCAACCCGCCAGCCTATTCTTGATGCATAAATACTTTACAAATTCCTTTCGGACTAGCTCTAAGGAAAGAAGTCTACTTGCCGCAATTTGATACATGTCTACTTGCTGGTGGCAAATGTGGAGTATTATATATAGACTAGTCTGTAATGAGAGGCACTGATGTATGATATTATGATAATGATGTCTTGGGGGCTTCATTCACCCTTTATGTGGTAACTGGTTTTTGTGCAGAGGATGTATTCATGCTTTGAAGAGTAGTACCAAGTTGTCATTTTCCTTTTCATTTGCAAGCAACCACACAACAGATAACCATTTTAAGGACATTTTGTATAAGATACCTGTTTACCCGTTTTTGATCCTCCCTTCTTTTTCTCTGCTAATCCTCATAATTATGATATGTCCTGATGCAGGCAAGTGGGAGATTGTTTGCTAGCATCCTTCTATTAATGGGTGGCCTACTTATGGTTGTATGATATAACCTTAACATTTTTCTTAGTTTGTTAGTATAATACACATTAAATTGTATGGTTCTATCGTATACTATTTTTTTTATCTGGTGGTTTCATAGGATAGAATTTAATCGTGAGAGATGCTATGTTTTCTTGAATGTTTGCTGTGACCATATTATGCTAATGCAATGTTTTTTTCCCAACTCATGTGGCAGCATATGATATGGATAAGCAACGTTATCATATTATCAAAATCGTGATTCTTCTTAATTAACAAACCGTTGTGTTATTAATTTTCTGAAACTTCTCTACAAAGACCTCTACAGTCTT
The DNA here is from genome assembly GCA_003254865.1 of Dryas drummondii. Lineage (NCBI taxonomy): Eukaryota > Viridiplantae > Streptophyta > Magnoliopsida > Rosales > Rosaceae > Dryas > Dryas drummondii. Next base: position 1,160,261 of record QANW01002708.1, on the reverse strand, counting down.
CATCTAATAAACCCTCTACCAACAAGAAAGAACTTCTACCAAATCAATTTTTAAAAATCAAAAATGGGAGAGAAATTGGCATTTTTTTTTTTGCAAGTAAATAATTTTAAAGTTCAGTTTACGGCCTTAATGATAAATAAACCAACCTAATGCTTCCAAGTAATAAGAAATAAAACACGCTAAGGCACATCTGGTGTTGTGCCGGTTGCCACTGTTCTCTATACGCGGAGAAAAAAAAAAATGGCCCGTGCCCATCGTGTTTTCATTAAAGTTGACCAGTTTTTTGATGGTGGGTTTTAATGTTTTATTACTTTATAAAAAGTCTATTTTCCATTATGGACTTAAAAAAAAAAAAAAAACCTTTTATTTTTTATTTTTATGGTTCTGTTCTGTTTACTAACAAACAGAGCACAACCCTATACCATCAATCGCAAACCGCATTCTAATCCTCTATTCCATGGCAAACAGAGCTTCAAGCCTCCTGGTATACAAAAGACGAAAAGGAGCTTCAAAGTGGACGGAGGAAGAACAAGAAGACGAACACAATGAGAAAAGCATTGACAGAATCAACGATCTTCCAGATGGTATATTGCACCACATACTCTCCTTCTTACCTGTCAAATCCGTTGCACAAACCAGTGTTTTATCTAAACGATGGACTTATCTATCTATGGATATCCATTCCTATCCTCAACTTCACCGGGGATTGTTTTCGCATTAACAAGATTTCTGTTGGGAAAGTTATTGATCAAACAACCACAGTATTGAGACGCCGCCATGCAAACTCTAATATAAAGGTTATTCGGTTCAGGGGTGTTATGACGTCTTCTTGTTTGGTTGATTGCATTTGTCAGATGCTTAAGTGTAGGGTTGAAGAACTTGTACTCCAAGTCGGCTCTTTTGGCAGGTTTGATTTGCCACTCTGTGTATTTACGTGTGATTCATTAAGGAGTCTCACTTTGGAAGGTCTGGGTTTGGGTTTCCATGTTCTAATGTTGGCGCTATGAGTGGTCTCCGTTCACTTCACACCTTGTCTCTAATTTGTGTAGAATTCTTGGATAGTGATTTGGTTGTAGATTTATTTTCTGGTTCTGCATTCCCTTCTCTGGTGAAATTGACTATAGGAATCTGTAATGGAATCACCCATCTCAAACTCAGCTATCCCAACCTCAAATATGTGAAAGTTTTCGCGCGCAATGGACATAAACAGCCTCGACATCTCTGGAATGAGACTGGAAAATTTGGAAGTAGGAGATTCTTTCTTCAAGTGCAACAATGGAAGCTCCGTCAACATTTTTGCCCCGAATCTTCAAACTTTTCATTGGGCATATAATGCCATTACTGAGAAATGTTCGATCCAGAATTTTCCAACCCTCAGAACATCTGTCATAGGAAAGTGGACATCTGTCATTTTTGGTACCATGTAATCATGTATGTACTTAAGAAAGAAAAAAAAAAAAAAAAAAGTGTCCTAGCTAGGAGCTATGTAAAGAGGTATTAATTAGTTTGATTTTATTACCAACCCGCTAGCCAATTCATTTGGGATAAATACTTTACAAATTCCTTATTGAATTAGGGACTAGCTAGTAAACACTTTGCCAGCTCTAAGGAAAGTGGTCAGGTCTACTTCTGGCAATTTGATACATATTCTACTGGCTGGTGCCAAATGTGGAGTATTATATATAGACTAGTCTGGCTGGCACTGATACTTGATGAAAAGTGTCTTTGGGGCAGCCTTAATTCAGAATTTATTTGGTAACTGGTATTTTGTGCAGATGGTGCAGAAGATCGAGCAGTATTTTCAAATGAAAGTCTATCTGTCTTTTTTTGATGTAAGCTGTTATGTTTCTGTCTCATATGTAATAATTATTTTCTTGTAACAGGACGTACTTTATAAATGGGAAGGTTATATATGGAATAGTTTGCTAATGCTTGGAAAGGGTCTTTGGATTTGTTTGATGCCTACTATTTTGGGTTTGGTCTATCGTCTCCTTCTTTCTATCATCGCTGTCACTGAGTTGAAATATTACCATTTCCTCGACATCTTCTTCTCTTTTCTCACGACCTTATGGGCCTCTAGCTTGGACTTTGTTATTGAAACTTTGTGTCTGGATGGGGCATGGCGAATGATTGATTCTATTGGGCCATGAAGGATGATTGATTTTATGTGGATGTGGACTTATTTTATTTATGCAGATTCTTTCAAAAATATATTTCGATGCTGGCCTACCATATTCATTCGTGAGACTTCAGAACTTGAAAATTAATACTGGTTTGGAAAAATGTGTAATCCCAGGCATAGCATGCTTATTCAAGAGCTCTCCCATAGTCCACAGTCTCAGAATTTCTATACATCATCGAGAAGATAATGATGTGAGTTTTGGCTTATTTCTACTTTTCTATTTTACTTAATTAGGTCTTGTAGTATATATATCTAAATTGTGCACCTTGAGATTTCCAAACAATGTCATTCTTTTATAAAGGTTTTGACACTACACACATTTACAGTTTTTTTTTTTTTTGATGAAAAGCATAGCTGCTTCCATTAAGGCTCATGGCCAGAAACATCTCTCTCAACAGTGAGAGCAGAGAGTAACCAAGGAGGAAAAAATTCCTTCCACAGTACAGAGGTATCTAGATTAACAGAGTGTTGAGCAACCAAGTGTGCTAGCCTATTACATGATCTTTTACGGAACTGGATAGAGATAGAGGAAAAGGCCCGCAGGAGAGGACGGGCCTCTTCGAGGAAAACCCAAGCCGCAGGAAAGCCCTCCATCTGTGTGAAACATCTGACTGCATCCTGGGCGTCAGATTCGATGATGCACTGCTGGAAGCCGAGGGTCCTGGCCATCTTGATTCCTTCGAGGATAGCTCGCACCTCTGTAACTTGAGCGGTCCAAGCACATTGGAAAGGCATTGCAATGGCAGCAAGTAGTTCACCCTCGTCATTGCGTGCCACAGCCCCCACCCCATAGGAGTCGCGAGAGATAGGGACTGCAGCATCAACATTGATCTTCACTGTGTTAGGGGGAGGGGCTGCCCAACAGGCATGTTGGTTACCGGGTGCAGGAGTTGGCTTCAGATTTGCAGTTCTAAACTCGTTGATGTACTCCTCTGTTTTGGTCAGTAGTTGTGCAGCAGATAGGGAGGGAGAGTCATGCAGGATACAGTTTTTGTCATGCCACAGCAGCCAGACACCCACACAAAACCATTCAAGCTCAAAGTCAACAGCCGTATTGCATATTGCAATAAACAAATCAATAAAATCCCTAGGCTTCCAAATATGAGTAACAGCCTCTAGAAAAGAAACAGCCCAAAGGTCTTTGGCTTTGCAGCAATCCCACAAAGAATGAATCGCAGTTTCATATTTCTTCCCACACCAAATGCAGTAGGGGTCATGTCCAATATTTCGTTTGCTCAAAGCGACTCGGCAAGGGAGAATGTCATGTAGAGCTTTCTAGATGAAAATTTTGATCTTTTGGGGGATGCGGATCTTCCATAATTTCTTCCAAATAGGGGATAACACAGAGGGGGAGCTAGAAGAAGCATCAGATTGCAGACTGGATTGTCGAATGTTTCTAGCCACCCAATAGCCAGAGCGGACAGAGTAGATGCCATTTTTTGTGTGAAACCAAGCTTGTCTATCTGGGGCATTGAGTTGTCCAAGATGGCCTGCGCTTCCGGGGGGGAGAAGGACTTTTTGAATAGATCAACATTCCATGCTCCAGAGGTGGTTTTTAATGCTGAGACAGTGCAGTTGACATCCAAGCATATGAGGGATGAGATCATAAATGTCGATGGGAGGGGAACCCACCGGTCCTGGTATATGGAGACGTCGAGCCCATCCCCAATTCTCTGAATCAGACCCGTCTCCAGCACTTCTCTTCCCCAGAATAGACTTCTCCACATATAGGAAGGTCTATGCCCAAGAGTGGCATTTAACAGGCTAGATTCTGAGAAGTATTTTGCTTTCATGACATGGCTTACCAAAAGTTCAGGGGACTGTAGCATGCGCTAGCACTGCTTTGCGAGAAGTGCTCAGTTAAAGAATCGGAGGTCACGGAAACCGAGCCCTCCCTCCATTTTCGGGTGGCACATTTTCGACCACCGAAGCCAGTGTAGACAATGTTTGTTCCCGTTCTTACCCCACCAGAAATTGGTGATCATACTTTCCAGTTCGGTGCAGACATTCTCAGGTATACGAAAGCAGCCCATCACATACATTGGCATAGCAAGTGCTACAGATTGAATGAACTTCTGCTTAACAATGTATTTAAAATTTACTTACAGAAATAGAACAACGTTTTGTTGGATGATTCCCATTGCACTGAAGAGCAATATTGGGATTTGGGAGAGTCAAGCTCCGGCTTTGAGTGGCTTCCTAAGCCATCTAAAGGTAGTTAACATCGTTGATTGGAACAGACATGCATAAGATCAATGAGAGTGTGATTAATTTCACAAGGTTTTTGCTTGCACATGGGAGAGACTTGCAAGAAATGATTTTTAGTAATTTGAATGCCAAAAATCAATCTTTTTTGACGGATAAGATTGAATTAATCGAGGGATTCCCCCGGGCGTCTGTAGATGTCAAAATCTCATTCACTTTTGATGATTGGTTTTCTTAAATGTTATTGAATCTACAGAATGAAGTTAGTTGCTTGCTTTTATAGTACCGTATGTACTTTCGAAAAATAAAAAGTGTCTTAGTAAGTTAGTAGCTATCTAAACTCTAAAGAGGTATTAATTAGTTCGCTTTTAATTTTATTGCCAACGCTTTAGTCTTTTCCAGCCCTAAGGAAAGTGATCTACTTGAGGCAATTTGATTACATGTTTTAAAAAATAAATAAATAAAGTGGAGAGAGAGAGAGAGAGAGAGAGAGCATATTGAGAAAGGGCAGGTAATTTAAAATACCCTTATTTACAACTTTTGTTTGGAGTGCTGTTGTGAGGTGATGGTGTTGAGTTTCGAGGTACGTGTTGGGTTTTGGGTGCCTTTGTTGGGTGTGTTAAGTAATATTGTTGGGTGTATTTGTTGAGTTTTAGTAAAGTTAGCGTAGGAAAATATGTTAAGTGTATTAATAAGTTTTAATATTTTTTTAAATTAAGTTGGGTTTAAAAAATATGTTTAAGCTACTGATAAAAAAATTGGATTCGAATAGCGGCATTCAAAAACTAAAACTCAGCCACCCCACCCCCACCCTCGACGCTGACGCCGACTTCGGCAGTGGCCGAACTCCTTTCCTCTCCTTCCCTCTCTCTCATTTCCCTTTCTCTCTTTTTCCCTCTCTCATCTCTCTGTTTCTCTTTGGCTTCTCACTCTCACTCCCTATCCACCCAACCCAGCCACACCAGTCTGATCCTACCTCCGACCTCAACCCCACCATGCGCCACAAATGTTGCAGACGACCATGCCGACCTCCAGACCAGCCGGGATCTACAACAAATCAGAGAGAGGGAGAGAGACATAGGAGAGGAGTGAGAAAGGCATAGAGGAGAAAGTGGCTGGGAAAGAGACAAATGGAAGTAGAAAGAGGGAGAGAGGAGGTGGAGGCTGGCCTTCGACCATCGATCTGGAGGCTGGCAAGCTCCCCGGCCCCTGCATCTGATCGGATAAACAATGAGATAGAGAGAGAAAGGGAGAAATGAGAGAATGAAAGAGAGAGAAAGGGAGATGAGAGAGAGGAAAGAGACATCCAGGGAAAAAGAGAGAATGGGAGGCACCGGCGATGGTGATGTCGGAGTGGTACTGGACTTGGAGATGGTGATGAGTGGTTTGGGGTGTGATGAGGGTATTATGATAATTTGGGTAAGGGATTTGTAATTTAATAAATGAGGAAAATGCGTGTGTAGTGAGAGAAAAATGAGTGTATAAATAACAGCACTATTTGTTTGTTTGTTTGCTCTTGTACTCGGTTAAACAACAATATCTCAACTAAACGACAACATCAGTCATCACATTACTTTTTACTTTACAAAAAAAAAGAAAAGCAAAAAGCACCTCAGTGTCTTTGCAAGACTTGAACCAAAATCCAAATCACAAGTCTGGATTCTCTTCATCTACATAGCAAACCTTCTCCAAAACCTAGACTTTTAACTTTTTTTTTTTGTTGATATGGGAAGAAGGGGATCAAACTTTTCAACTTGAATACTCCATCAATTGCAGCTCAAACGGAAAGCTAGCTAGTCTCCCAAAATTGAGAATTCATGTCATGTTTGCTTCATGGTATATGTGCTTTAAGTTAACTTGAGAACATCAATTTTTCAAGAATTGTATTAACAACCGGTAATGAATCACCCTTAGGAAAAGATGACCTATGGGCTATGGCACACTCTAAGCCATCGCATAATATCTTCTAATTTGTTACTTTTAAGGGCTTAAGAGCTCATGAATATATTACTCAAAGAATACAAATTTGATTTGTTACCTTCAAAGACATATACAACTAAATTGCATAACAATAAGGACAATTTATGGTCGGGTCTGTAATTATAGTTGCAGCTAAAGTTGCCAATCATTTATAAGACACATTTAATTTTAATATTTGTAGGGTTGATTAAATTTTTTTTAGTGTGTTTAAGTATATTTCAGAGAATTTATTAGTTTACGATTTAAAGTTAGTATATTTTATAAAGGATATATTGAGTATAGATACAATGTTGTAACTACAAACATCTACGGTTGTAGTTACGTGTGCATGTTGTGGGTGGCGTGTGTTGATAGTGGAGCAGAGCAGGTGCTTCCCAGGAGGGAGAGGTCGTCCTTTCGTTCAGAGAACCGTCCCCTCTCACACGTTCCTCGTCCCACGCACGTTAACACCCATCGCCAAATCCTAACCCCAACTCAAGCACACACTGGAAATCCGCTCAAAGCTTGAAGCCAAATCTCGAACCCACTTCAGGTACTCTTTTGAGACTTTTCTTTTTCTTATATCCTCCTCCATTTTTATCCCCCTTTTGATCAGTCAACTCCCTCCTACAGTCCTACTTTACAATTGCTTTTCATCAACTGCTAAGATTTTCTGAATTTTATTAATTATAACTAATGTTTTTTAATTATTCAACTTATTTACCTTTCTTTTTTCTCTTTGGTGGAAGTAGTGAAGAGTAAGATACTAATGCATGTACTTTTAGGATAATGTTTCCTCTTTGCTGTTTCTGAACAAGTTGATGATTGAACTTCACTGGAAGGCCATTCAAGCTCTGAGCCGCAAACTGCCTTCACCCCTGGGCGGCACATCATTGATAACACCATGGTTGCTTTCGAACTCATGCACTCTATGAAACGGCAAGGACCATCAGGCAGCCCAAAGCTTGCTTTGAAACTTGACATGGCCAAGGCATATGACAGGGTGGAGTGGGAATATCTAAGACAAGTAATGATCTCTCTGGGCTTCAATCATCGCTTCATCAAGATCATCATGGATTGTGTAACGACGGTGTCTTATGCAATTAATGTTAATGGGGAGATTTGCGGTAAGATTGCTCCTCAGCGGGGACTCCGTCAGGGAGACCCTCTCTCACCATACCTATTCCTATTATGTACAGAAGGTTTATCAAGGCTATTAACTCAAGCTGAGACCTGTGGGGCTATTAGGGGTGTGGCGGCATCCAGAGGAGGTCCTTCCATAACCCATCTATTCTTTGCGGATGACAGCTTGCTATTCCTTCAGGCCCACCCTACCGATTGTCAGAACCTCCGGGCTATACTCGACCTATATGAGAAGGCGGCAGGCCAAAAAATCAACTACCAGAAATATGCTCTCACCTTCAGCCCCCATGTCGATCCGGCCACAAAACAGACCATCCAAGGTATGCTTTCGGTTCCCATTGTCCATTGCCATGAGAAGGACCTGGGCTTACCAACTCTTGCAGGAAGAAATAAGCGAATCATTTTCCAAGAGGTCAAAGATCGTTTGAGGAGAACTCTATCAGGTTGGAAAGAAAAATTTCTCTCGGTTGGGGGGAAGGAAGTGCTCATTAAATCTGTAGCACTTGCTATGCCAATGTATGTGATGGGCTGCTTCCGTATACCTGAGAATGTCTGCACTGAACTGGAAAATATGATCACCAATTTCTGGTGGGGTAAGAATGAGAACAAACGGTGTCTACACTGGCTTCGATGGTCAAAAATGTGCAACCCAAAAAGGGAGGGAGGGCTAGGCTTCCGTGACCTCCGATCATTTAATCAAGCCCTCCTCGCAAAGCAGTGCTGGCGCATACTACAATCCCCTGAACTTTTGGTAAGCCGTGTCATGAAAGCAAAATACTTCTCAGACTCTAGCTTGTTAAATGCCACTCTTGGGCATAGGCCTTCCTATATGTGGAGAAGTCTACTTTGGGGAAGAGAAGTGCTGGAGACGGGTCTGATTTGGAGAATTGGGGATGGAATCGACGTCTCCATATACCAGGATCGATGGGTTCCCCTTCCATCGACACTTATGATCTCATCCCCCCCCCCACATATTTAGATGCCAACTGCACTGTCTCAGCGTTAAAAACCATCTCTGGAGCATGGAATGTTGAGCTAATCCAAAAGTCGTTCTCCCCCCTGGAAGCGCAAGCCATACTCGGCCTCCCATTTGGACAACTCAATGCCCCTGATAGACAAGCTTGGTTTCACACAAAAAATGGTATCTACTCTGTCCGCTCCGGCTATTGGGTGGCTAGGAATATTCGACAATCCAACCTGCAAACTGACACTTCTTCTAGCTCCCCCTCTGTGTTATCCTCCATCTGGAAGAAATTATGGAAGATCCGCATACCCCAAAAGATCAAAATCTTCACCTGGAAAGCTCTACATGACATTCTCCCTTGCCGAGTCGCTTTGTGCAAACGAAACATTGGACATGACCCCTACTGCACTAGATGTGGAAAGAACTATGAAACTGTGATCCATTCCTTGTGGGACTGTCGCAAAGCCAAAGATTTGTGGGCTGGTTCATTTCTGGAGGCAGTTGCTCATGTTTGGAAACCTAGGGATTTTACTGATCTATTTATTGCAATATGCAACACGGCTGTTGATTTTGAGATTGAATGGTTCTGTGTGGGTGCCTGGTTGCTATGGCATGACAGAAATTGCATCCTGCATAACTCCTCCTCCCTATCTGCTGCACAAATACTGACCAAAACTGAGGAGTACATCAATGAGCTTAGAACTGCAAATCTGAAGGCGCCTCCTGGACCCGGAAACCTGCATGCCTGTTGGGAGGCCCCTCCCCCTAACACTGTGAAGATCAATGTTGACGCCGCAGTGCCTACATCTCGTGACTCCCGGGGAGTGGGGGCTGTGGCACGCAATGACAAGGGTGAGCTACTTGCTGCCATTGCAATGCCTTTCCAATGTGCCTGGACCGTGCAAGCTACTGAGGTGCGAGCTATCCTCGAAGGAATCAAGTTGGCCAAGACCCTCGGCGTCCAGCAGTGCATCATTGAATCCGATGCCCAGGATGCAGTCAGTAGCTTCACACAGATGGAGGGCATCCCTGCGGCTTGGCTTTTCCTCGATGAGGCACGTCCTCTGCTGCGGACCTTCTCTGCTATCTCCATCCAATTTCGTAAAAGATCATGTAATAGGCTAGCGCACTTGGTTGCCCAACACTCTATTAATCTAGATACCTCTGTACTGTGGAAGGATTCCTTTCATTCTTGGTTACTCTCTGCTCTCACTGTTGAGAGAGATTTTTCTGGCCATGAGCCTTAATGCAAGCAGCAAGCTTTCCATCAAAAAAAAAAAAAAGTATCAATTTTTGGCTAAAGTTGCATTTTAATTATAAAAAAAATAAAAAAATTGGGGTATTTTTTATTTTTATGAAGATAGGGGTAAATTTTGGCTATTTTCTTTTTGCAATTTCCTCAAAATTTGGTATATTACTTAAGTTTTTTGAAATGTATGTACCTCGTGATGAAAATGTTTGTGTCGTTTGATAACTTTTCTAATTGTAAGCAAATTAGTTCATGTTAGTGCAATGTTGAACTATTGATACTTCAATTAGTTAGATCAAGGTGTGGTGTGATGAATTGTATGAAATGCAAGATATTATGATAACAATTTCTTTGTTTAGCCCTGATGGAGGCACCTTTACCACCTAAGTTTAAGACGCCAAAAATCGAGGCTTACTCGGGTGAGGGAGACCGTGTTGAGCAAGAAGATGAGACACTAGTACCTTTACCCTTCACTAGAGAAGTTGTTGAGGCCCCTTTACCACTCAATTTCAAGATGCCAAAAATGGAGGCATACTCTGGTGTGGGAGACCCTATTGAGCACCTTCAAGTCTTTCGTTCTTGGATGGACCTGCAAGGCGTGTCTGAAGCATTTATGTGCCGAGCTTTTCCCCTGACCTTGACCGGTGCAGCACGGAAGTGGTTCATGTCCTGGCTGAGTCCTGGCTCCATTGGTTCTTTCACCCAGCTTTACAAATCATTCATCAGCCATTTCATTATGGAGTAGCTGCTTGTGATTTTAATTACCAAGCTGTTGAGTCTCCCTTCACTAGACAAGTCCTTGAGGCACCTTTAACCCCCAATTTTAAGATGCCACAAATCAAGGCTTACTCTGGTGAGCTGGGGGAGGGGGACCATACAGAGCATCTCTATACAATTCGCTATTGGATGTCATTATATGCTGTGCCCGGAGGAATTGCGTGCCGGACTTTCTCAATGACCTTGTCAGGGGCAGCTCGGAAGTGGTTCTGGAGGCTGAGACCGGGTTCTATTGGTTCTTTCACTCAGCTCAGCAAATCATTTACCTCTCAGTTTACGAGTCCATTGAATAACAAGAAACCTGTGTTGCACTTGCTTTCAGTCAAGCAGGGGAGGGATGAACCTTTAAAGGACTTCATGGTGCGCTTCAATAATGAGGCCACGGCTTACGGTGATGAGGAGGCAGCAGTTATTAGGGCTATGATTTCAGGTCTGCATACTAACAAGGAGACTGTATCTGGTATATTAATTCGAGAACTATTGCTTGTTGTTGCAAAGGAGCCTCCCAAGTCATACACTGATCTACTAGAGACATCTTGTAAATATTCCAATGGTTTTGAGCGAATGGTTGATGATATTATAAGGAGGAGGCATGCTGAACAAGGAGAATCCAGCAGGTCAAGGAATAGGAGGAACAGGTCAAGGAATAAGAGGAAAAGAAGCATGTCAGCAAATGAATATTGATGTTGGAAGAAGATTCGTGGACTAACGGAATTCCACCCAAGTTTGTTTTTCGAAGTTCATGTTGCATGCATATGCATTATGGAACTAAAGTCTATCATGTCAGGTTTAAGTAAGAGTGTTATGTTCTGTGATCTCCTTTTGTTTGATTGAAAAATTAGCATTATCACTTTGTCTAATTGATGTCATCTGAATTAACCTCATGGGTACTAACACTACTATAATTCAATGATTTTTGTGATTTCTTGGATCAATCAGTGCTCCAGTGATTTCAATGATTTGGTGTTAGTGGTTTCATAGGACAAGGCATTGTTTTCTTGTAAGTTTGTTATTACCATACTATGTTCATAATGTATGCAGTATACACATATAAGTATGTAACCTTGCAGGTCAAGTGAGAGATTGCAATTAGCATACTCACATTATTGGTGTTATTTATTGGAAATATTTCAAATAGAGGGCCTTGCAAGGGCTATAGATAAACAGAGGAAATATATTGCACCTGCAGACCATCAGAGTATTTCTAGATTGAAATGGTACCCAGTGTACTGAAAATCTTGCAATATATGATCTGAATCATGTGCCCTTTAAGCTCTGTTTGAAATTTAGGAAGGCTTTCTTGACTTTTAATTACATGTTCTCAGGCCTCCCTCTCTAAACTGTGTTTCAACTTTCAACTGGATGGAAATGGAAGTATGTAGATGGCAAGATTTTTCATGGAGTCTGCATGATACATGAGAGTGAAAGTATCTATTTATTGACATGCACCATGTGAAATTTTTCTTTTTGTTCACAAGAAAACTTGTTTTGATTTTTAAAAGTAGAACGAAAGCTAAGATTCAAGATTAGAAAAGTAAGGCGTTCACATTCTGGAAGGAGGAACAGATGCTCTAATTTGTCTTATTGTCTGTTCTAATTGTAAAAACTGCAATTTTACACTAAAATTAATGTAAGTGGGAGGGTTCTAGAATTTCATGCTTTGTAAAAGCTCCGAATGCAATAATGCTTCAAATGAAAGTGCCTAAAAAAAATTTATTCCTTTGAAATAGAAGCCTCTCATCTAATGACTAATGTTTTTGGTATTAATACTATGCATGTATCCAAAACAACGTGATTTCGAGAACACAAGTAGAGAATCTGAATCTCATACTTATGGGCCAAAATGCTCAATACAACTGAGATGACTTCCAAACTTTAAACATGATAGAAAAATTTCCTTTAAAATTCTAACCTCAAATAATTTTTTTTTACTCTATGACGGATAAATCTAAATGAGAGGAATAATGCACAAAGTAATCCACTTCTTTAATTGCTATGCTAAATGCTTGTCTAAAGGCAAGATTTAGTCCAAAAGTCTACATAGCAATGCCCATGCTTTTGCCTTTAGATGAGGTTTTTAATAGTCTGAATAAAGCTTTTTGACATCTATTTATTTTTAATGGCAATAAGGGTAGCCCCAAAAATAAGATTGGCTGGGACAAGGAATCCCATCCCCCAACCCTACCCTCAAGAGTCAGGGCGAAACTGCAAATCCATCTCCTCAGTCCGCCAAAAGCTTAGAGCCAAATCTCGAATCCCGCCATTTTTGTTTCTTAAGAGGAAGTAGTGAACAGTGACTGAGATATCTAAGTTATCCACGTAGTTTTAGGATGATGTTTCCTCTTTGGCATTTGTGAACAAGTTGGTGATTAAACTTCATTGTAATAATGCATTACTTAAATCTTTTTATGAAAGTTGATGAAACTTTTTCTAATTTATTATGCATGTTCTATTTTCAAGAGGGTCACCACTATACATGGTTGAGTGAGAACAGATGAATCATAAAAGATGTAGTCATCTGCCCAACGGTTTATTTTAATCATTTTATCTAGGTTGTGTCTAATTGTAATTAGTTCAGCCTTGGGGATAGCCCAAGTGGTAAGGGTGGGTTGAGTAATGAGTTAGGATTATGATAGGTTTAGGGTTCGATTCCCTCCAGTGAAACCCAAAATAAAGTTGTAATTAGCTCTAACCGATAGACATGTTATGTGAAATTCTGCCCAAAAGAAAGATTATAAGCAATTCTGTTGATGGTAATGTAGTATTTTTTTTTTTTGGCCATTAATGGTAATGTAGTATTTAACTAATTAGTTAAGTTAGATTGAAGCTATTGTGTTGCTTGTATTCGTGAAATGGAATGGAATTGATCTTGTGCAAAAAGTCCTACAACTATTAATAATTACTTGTGTGCTAAGTTTTAAGAAATGCAAGACAACCATTCTTTCATTTCGCATGGTTTTTAAGTTAATCTTTCGACTCTGCCAGTCCATAATGGAGGAAGTTGAGTCTCCCTTCACTAGAGGAGTCCTTACAGCACCTTTTCTATCTGAGCTTGAGATGCCATAAATCGAGCCTTACTCTGGTGTGGGGGACCCTACTGAGCATCTTGAATTCTTTTGTTCTTGGATGGAGATGCAAGGTGCATCAGGAGCAGTTATGTGTCGAGCTTTTTCACTGACCTTGACAGGTGTAGCTCAGAACTGGTTCATGAAGCTCAAACCAAGGTCTATTGGTTCTTTCAACCAGCTCAGCAAATCATTTATCAACCAGTTTATCAAAGTAGATGAAGTTGAGTCTCCCTTCACTATAAAAGTCCTAAGGGCAACTCTACCACCTAATTTTAAGATGCCGCAAATCAAGGTTTACTCAAGACCTTTGTTCTTGGATGGAGCTGTATGTTGTGTCAAATGCAATTATGTGCCGGGCTTTCTCATTGAGATTGAAACCTAAATCTATTAGTTCTTTTACTCAGCTCAGTGATTCATTTATCAGTCAGTTTATGAAAGAAGCCTACCGCAAGAAACCTTCAATGGACTTGTTCTTAATCAAGCAAGGGGAAAATGAATCTTTGAAGGACTTCATACTGCGTTTCAATACTCATGCCATGCAGATCAAGGGTTGCCTTGATTTCACAGCGCCTGCAGCTATGAGGTGTACGTGGTCTGCAGTCTAACAAATTCAAGGATTCCCTGACAAAGAGCCTTCCAAATTCATACACAGACTTGATTGAGGAAGCTTATAAGTGCTGCAATGCTGGTGAGCTAATGAATGTTAAAACAGAGGAATCCAGACCATTCAGGGGATAAGTGGGAACATAACAAATTCTGATCCACGTACAACGTCATAGTCTATTAGGGTATCTTCTACTGGCAATTGATCATAGCAAGTACAGTCACTATCAGCGGGACCACAACCATAACATTCAGGACTGTTTTGATTTAGGATTTTGTATATATATGTAATAGTCCCAAGGAGTCAAAGTTGTTGGTTTGCAAATTGGTTTTAAATCAGATGAGATTTTGAGGAATTTGGTTTGCAACGGTAATTATTATCTTAAATGCTCATTATAATTTTGAGTTACATCCAATAGACATATAAAATCTCTTTCTTGCTTTAAGAGGTCTATATGCAATCTTTTCCTGGAAGTGTGTTATGAGTAACTGAGTTATGACCATATTATCTTTTATTTCTGTGAAGTGTGTGTGTTCTTAGCATATTCACATTGTTGGTACTATTTATTGGAATGTCTTCAAATAGAGGGCCTTGCAACTTGGAAGGACTGTAGGTAGTTAAAAAAAGAACTGCACCAGCTGCAGGCCATCACAGTATTTTCAGATTGAAATGGTGGCCGGTGTACTGAAAATCTTGCAATATATGATCTGAGTCATGTTCCCTTTAAGCACCCTTTGAAAGGAAGGTTTTTGACTATTAGCCACATGTTATTTTGTAGGATTGTACTTGTACGTGATAAATTCACACCAATCATCGTAATGATTTCTGTTTTGATGTAAAAGATTTATAGACGAAGTTAATAATTTGAATAGTATATACAACGCATTCCCTTCAGATTGAAGAAAGGAATTCGTACAGCTCTAATGAAAAACATAACTAAAACTAATACAAACATTAGAAATTGCATAATATTGTCGGACTCATAGGAATATAAAAAGTGTTTTTAGTGTCAAAACGAGTGGTTTGGAGAGAGTAGAGAGTCTTCTTTGTAAAATAACAATGTGAAATTCCCTTATAAGAGTACCATGTACTACTGTAACAATTCAATGTGAGATCTCATTTAGGCCAAATACAACATTCTCTCTCTCATAATGTGTGGCCTAAAATTCTTTACAAGATCATAATTACTTGCCAATGCCAACTTAAATCAAAAACAGGAAAGAATTTGGAAATGCATGGAAGATCGATGGAAAATTTGCTACTTTTGCTCCAAAACCAATTAAATGTGGCGAGATGTGATGGGAATAAAAGGAGTATTGATTCAAAGGCTCACATCACAATCTTACCAATAATGATATATAAAAGAACACAATCAGCACATATTCCATGCAGTACTGAGAAAATGAGTGACAAAATCATGACAAAAAATCTGGACGTACGCAAACCAACATTCTTTATTTTGACAACAATATATGTCATAACTAATAAGAGCGAAGAGGATCCTAAAAGTTATTGATAATAGACATGCCACCAACACAAGTGCGACACAAATACATTCTTTTATTTTGATAACGATGTATGTGAATGTGAGAGGATCATATATCAGTGATATTACACATGTCATCAGGACAATAAAGTTTGATATTACACATGTCATTAGGACAATAAAGTTTAGAGGACAATCGATCATGATATGGTTTTATTTTGACAACAATATATGTAATAACTAATAAGAGCCAAGAGGATCCTAAAAATTATTGATAATAGACATGCCACCAACACAAGTGCAACAAAAATACATTCTTTTATTTTGATAACGATGTATGTGAATGTGAGAGGATCATATATCAGTGATATTACACATGTCATGAGGACAATAAAGTTTGACATTACACATGTCTTCAGGACAATAAAGTTTAGAGGACAATCGATCATGATATGGAGAAAATTTTGTATGAAGTCTGTCATATACGACTTGTCTTGCACAACACGTATATTGATCTCGCTACTATATAATGTACCTTATATACATATTGTGAGATAAAGACCATGCACATGGGAGAGGTCCATTATAAGGGGCACAAAAACGGATATTGTTAAATGGAAAAGTTAAGAGTATTCATCTCAAAACAGTTTGATTATAGATGGAGAAACTTATATCTTATATATTGTTATGCAAGACTTATATAGATGGAGAAACTTATATCTTATATATTGTTATGCAAGACTCGGACTTTTCGATTTAGAATTCTATATCCTCCAACATGCCACCCTCACATGCAGTTGAATTGAATTAAATATGTTAATCAATTATATTCGATGACGTATAGCACATGCGGCTGAATCGGTTAGGCCCAACATAGGGATAAATTTTTTGCTTTGATACCATGCTAGAATTACAGCATCTAGTCCAAAATTAATTGATAATGAATGAAGAGACTAGCTCATGATGATATATATGATTATGCAAGATTATAAACTCTCAATATGAGATTCTATTTTCAACACGCTCTCTCACACGTGGTATGGCTGAGCTAAACACGTTGACAAATTATACCTAGTAAAATGGAGCACTTGTTGGCCTGAAACGTGAATTGTTTGCTCCTGATAATTGTAAAAGTTAGACTGAATATCTTACTTCATAACCAGTTGGAAATGAGTGAATAGAAACAAGATATTAATATTGTTATGCACGATTACAAACTCTCGATCTGAGAATTTATTCTCAATTTTATTAGAAATGCCTAGAAAAAAAAATATTCATATCCTAAGAACAGAAACATTGACACATATTCTTATATATTAATGTGGAAAATATAACGGATTTTGGAATTATAATCAATTATCAAATCACATCCATAATTGCGTACTCAAATAAATGATTCATTTTGATCGAACTCTTAGGGCATACTAATATAGTCATCATTAGTTGTTGCTATAATAATAAGACGAATGTTAATTATTACTGATCTTGATTCTATGAATCAACTCATGAGGAATTTGAAAGCGTTTTTAGCTCGAAAGGGGATCCGAATTTTTTTTAGAATTTATTGATCATCAAATTGGTCTTTATTTGAGAACACGACTTAAAAACAGTACTGCTCTAGAAAGAGCACAGAAAGCATCCTGAAGATAATTAACTAGTTGCCATTTTGCAATGGATCGATTCATTTGACAACTACGCCCTTTTGAGACTGTAAATATATATGGATGGAAGATGACCACATAATGGAGAACGCCATTTTCCATATCATAAAACCCAACTATACAGATGGATTTTGATTATGAATGGTGTAATTGTTGGGATATGTGACTCGATACAAGTCATGAAGTGTGAATGCATGAAATTAATTTCATGTAAAAAAGGTGGTTAATTTAGTAGTCATATAAGTTCGGTGATCTACTACGGGGTTAATTTCAGTTCAGTACTTCAAGTTTGCTTCAAATTTCAATTTAGTACCTCATGTTTAAAATCTTGTAATGTTATACCTCATCTTTTCAATTTGTTGCAATGTCATACCTCTGTCAGTATGACTATTAAGAGATTTATTAAAAGTTAATGTGACACTTATATGACACTCCCACAATAATGACTAGATGTCATGTGATCTGATAACAGGCTATGTCATATCACGTGGCATAAAAATAATTAAAAATTTAGAAACATGGCATATCATGCCACATAATTATTTTTAAATTTTTAGATTTTAAGTGTTGGATGTAAATGGTTAAGTTAAGAACGATTAGTGTGCCTCATTCTTTCCCCCCTTCCTCTCTCACCTTTGACATCTCTCTTGTCACTTCTCTTTCCAATTTCTTCTTCTTTTTTTTGGTTTATTTGTTTTTTTTTTTGTTACAAAGGGAGGCCAAAGAAAGAGGCCTAGAGGAGGGAGGGGGAATCGAAACCCAGTGAGGTGGGGACAGCACAACTGCTTGGCCAACTGGCGTACCCCAAGCCTTCTCTCTTTCCAATTTCTTCGATATCAATCTTTAATTACTATAAATAAATAATTAAAAAACACAAAATAACATTGTTACATTCTTAAGTATGTTACTCTTATTCTCTTCCATGATAAATACTAACCTTACACATTCTATATCATATCCTACCCTTATTGCTTGTTGAATATATTCATTACTTCTCCAATCCATGCATCAACTAATCTAATTACATTTGAAAAACTGACCTCTCTACTTGAAAGAAATATTAGTATGGTTCACAATTCCCAAATGTCTAGTCAATAGATGAGAACCTGCTTCTTGCCTATGCTATATGATTAATGCTTGTACTTTATCCATAAGATACATATAAGTTGAAGTTAATTAAATATTTAAAACCCCTTGATGTGATCTCCTGTAGATTAGACTTTTGTATGTGCATTACAGCTTTGCAAATGACACAAACAAACATAGTAATGTTTGAGCTGCATTAGCTAGTTTAGCTTTAAAAGTTGGAAAGCTCCAGCCTCCAAATTGTCTACATATATAATATTGCTCGGATATTTTTGTACAAAATTCAAAAAGTTCCAACTTAAACCATTGTATCCTTTAATAAATATACAACTAAAGAAGTGAATTAATTAATCTCCAATAAAAGAGTAGTGCCAAACAGCATATTATGGTCTGTTTAATACAAATGATCATCACAATTAGTATCAACCCATTTTTCTAATTGAAAATGATTCTTCTGTTGAGTGTGGGAAAAGGAAGGAGTTGACAAGGAAAAAGTTCTCCTCATATATATAATTTTCCATAAAGTAGGGAAAACTTGCCCCTATGCATGTTGACCTAGTAAAGGCATGAGATGCTGAAATTTACTACCGTTTGCCATGCCAGCAGTATTTTTAGAGATTTTGATTAGTCAACTATTTTAATATAGGATAAAAGAGTTTGAGTCACCATCTTTTACTAATTTTTTTGGTGTTGATATTATGCTTTTGTGTAAGATTAGGTTGTTTTAGGTTTCTACATGATTATCTTTCTAATATAAAATTTAAATACACTTGAATCCAAAATGCTTAACTATTAAATCTCAAATTTAACAATGTTGCTTTAGACATAAGCATGAGATTAGTACAAAAAAGACTAGTGGATCAGTAATTCTATTTAAAAGTGTTAACGTGAGTCATCATAGATGTGTATTGGTAAACATGTACGCATGGGTGACTGAATAGTTGATAGATGCAAAGTTCGTTGTAAGTCACTAGACCCCACAACCATCAATATATATAGTATCAATCACATGCGTATGCATGAACGATTAACACTAGTTTTTCGATCTCAAATTTACTTTTGTTACATTTGCATGAGTTGTGTCATATACGTGTCATAGTATTAATCTAGGTGATGTAGGAGTGTAGTGAGAGCGTCAAGCATGGTATATGAAAGGGAAGGATGGATTTAAAGGTTCAATTCTTAGTAATAGAATGCATGATTTCTCTTTATTAAGAAGATATATATATATATATGGCTACAACCCTCATCACCCTACAAAAAGAGAATTATTGAATGTGGGATTGGGGACGTAATTAGAAGAAAAATTTTCACAATGGTAAAGGGAGGAAAGAAAAGAAAAGAAAAGGTTAAACAAATTCAAAGCTCAAGGCTCGGGAGATATTGGAAAGAAACCTTTTTGCATTTGCACTCACCATGTTGCATCAACTCTGCATCTTATAGGGTAGTGACCAACCATAGTGATGCATAATGGACCTTGGACCCTAATCTATTCTCTATGGAGCCCCTCTTTTTGAGTAATTGGTGGTTCTTTTTGTCAAAATTTATCCTGTGGAGCATGGCCAAAAAAAAAAAATCCTGTGGAGACCAGGATTTATTCCTCTGTGGCACCTTTTGAGTGAGCAACCACAAAATAATTTATATAAAAATTGTTTAACAAAAAAAAATCAGAAAATAATATAAAATTGTATGTGGGTAACAGCATTGAGGTCAAAGTAGCATTGGAAATATTTTAGTTCAAACTAAAATTTTTGGCTATAAGAAACTTGCAGGTTGCTTCAGTAAAAGGGGTTGCTAATTAAAGCCTTTTAAACATATCTCTAACATTAAAACTTAAATTTGACCCAAAAAAAAACCCTTAAAACTTAAAAAGTTAAAATGATAAAAAGATAAAAAGATAAAAAGAATAGTTTTTGAAATTACCCCACCATTAGAATTATGCAAATAAAAGCCTACATTTACAATAAATACTAAAAAATGCAACAAAAAAAATATATAAACAACAAATACTCAACTGGATAAAAGTCATTTCAATACAAAAAAGCTCTTGATAATTGATATATAGCCAATTTTTTATTTTTTATATCAAAAAAGTCAGGCAAACAATCTACAAAATCAAGCTGCAAGTTGGCTTGAACTCAACAGAAATATCATGGAAGAGGAGGTCCAGTTTTGGGGTCCAGGATTAATACTCTTTTTAATACTTTTATTATGGTTTTGGCGTCTGAAATGAATAAAAATAGACAAAACTTTCAAAAGGTGGGGTTTGTAGTGGCAAGCAAGAAAGTAAGAAAGGAGATGCAAGGAGAGAAGGAAAGTTCACATACTTTTCCCTCTGTCTCTTCCATATAAGAAATCCAGGTTGGTGATCTTTGCACAAATCTTTTTGGAGATATAGGTTATTAAGAATATAATATATATATATATGTCTGGGTGTCAATTTATGTATATACAATTAGAAGAGGATTAAGCTTTAAAGAAAGATAGGAAAAATAGAAGAGAGAGAAACCTGGAACCGAGTTCTCAGTTCTCAGACCCTGCTTCAGTTTCTTGGTTCTTTTCCATAGTTGAGATTTTTCCCTTGTTTATCATAAAGATTAAATTCATTAAATTGGACACTGGAAACTTTACTTCTGGTTAATGGGTATCCATCAATCATGAAAAATTCATTAACTAATGATTGAGAAAAGATATTTTCTTTTACAAACTTGGGATTATTCTTTCTTGTTTTCAGTAATATTCTTTTCAGTTTTTGCTGTTGCTGTTGGGCTTGCTTTATTTTCTGGCCACTGCCCACAAGCATAGATTCTCCCTCTCTCTCTCTCTCTCTATGTTGCCAGAGCTCTCAGTAATGGATGAATGTGCTCTACCTTGGCTTGGATTCTCTCTGCTATCCTGCTTTTGTCCTTTTCTTTACCTCTCCTTTTCATTGATGCTTTCTCTCTTTTTGAGTTTCTAGGCGGTTTTTGGCGCAGTGTGTAGCTGGTGCACACATCTCATACATAGTGATGCATATTCACACATGTTTTATTCCATTTTTCTCACTGTCCATTTGGCTATATATACACCTTGTCATTCTGGGTTTTCTCATTGCAGTACCAGAGTACCTTCTTCTAACTCATTGCAATAGGTGGATTGTTTAGCACAGTTACCAAAAGGAAAAGATGAGCTATTCCCATTCTAATATGTGTTCTGGTTTGTTTCTC
Organism: Dryas drummondii; assembly: GCA_003254865.1. Lineage (NCBI taxonomy): Eukaryota > Viridiplantae > Streptophyta > Magnoliopsida > Rosales > Rosaceae > Dryas > Dryas drummondii. Next base: position 1,138,671 of record QANW01002708.1, on the reverse strand, counting down.
ACTTAGCACAGCACCTTTCATTGTCTCAATTTGCTCAAGTCTAGATAGCTATCAGTTGCTGGAAACTCTTTCTGACTGCTGTGAGAGTGTGATTAGTTGTTTACTGTATTTCATTCAATTAGGAAACTTAGTTTTATATTTGTTTTTGCAAGTTTTTTATTCTTATGGTCAATTGATACTAGTCCAAATGAATGCTGATTTTCTGGGTTAATTGTTCCACCTTAAACTTGTATGGCTGCTTAGTAGCGACTTTTCGTTGACAAAAATTTCAGGTAGCAGAACTGCTAAAAGAACACTTGAGTTTGGCAGGACACATGTGGTGAGGCCCCAAGGAACACATAAAGCCACAATAGTCTGGCTACATGGACTTGGGGATAATGGCTCCAGGTATTGTTGCTATTTCCCCTTTGTACTCCTTTGCATTTTTGTGAGTGATATATTATACATTGCTGTGATTCTGTCGGTGAAAACCCTTCTCTTGAAGTCCTACTCTATCCTTTGGGGAAAAAATAAATACAAAAAACCTTTCACACTTATATTTTAGCCCAAGAGAGAAGCTTGAAATATGACTAGCATGTAAGTTTCATACTCAGCTGTGGGAGATAACAGTCTTCAAAATTTGGTTCATAATAGAATTTGAGAATTCAAGCATGGTTTTCCAAAATACAACCAAACTATAAACCTTCTTTTTACTTTATCATGACACAGTTTGGCAAGAACTCAAAAATTATATAATTTGTCTATATTTGGTGTTTATTCCCTGACTTGTCATTGACAGTTGATGGAATTCCATTCCTTTTCTTTTGTATCAAGTACATGCCCTGTACTGGAAGGATGGACTTTTTGGTTTCATATACAAGAAAAACAAACGTGTCAAGAATGTCAACATCTCTGCATGCTCTATAATTTGAGGGGGTGGGGGTCCATACAATAAAATTTTCAATATTGAGCATCTTTTTCAGTGAGATTCTCATTTGAATCAATTCGATTAAGAGAGAAGCAGCACCGTGAGATTATACGATATGATTGTTTGTCCATTTCACTCTGTCTTATTGATGCTATGCTTAATTTGGGAAGCCTTCATTTGGAAATGGTATATGCCAAATTCATGACTGGGGACCACTAGTTTACTTTGTTCTCCAAGTGGGGAACTAGAAATGCACTTTGGCCACAAATATACATATTGGATGTAGTAAGTATGGATTTTCTTCAAATTCTAATTTTTGTATGATCAAAAAATGAACTGGTTCTGTTCCATTTATCCTCAAATAACTTCGGAAAAATTATTTCCAAATTTGTGGTTTCTTTGCTTGTGGTGCTGCTTTGTCAAATAGTGTGCTCCCAGTTTTACCTAGGTAAAAATATTAAGCAGTTGCCATAGCGGCTGTCATGCAACTTTAAAAGAGCTGCAAAGACTCTATCTGCAATTCCAATTTTATTTTAGCTATTGAAATGTCAAAGACTTACATGTCTATTTTCTCTATGCTATGGTGGAATCTCTAAAACTTACATGTCTATTTTCTGCTTCTTCTGGTTGCAGCGCATCTCAGCTCTTGGAATCTCTCTCTCTTCCAAATGTAAGCATACATGTGTCTCCAACTATTTGTAAGCTTTATATTTCCTTTAAAATATGCATATGTCACTACCTCCTTTAACCTGTGCATTAACTTTTCAATATTTAACTATGAAACAGATTAAATGGATCTGCCCAACTGCTCCTACCCGTCCTGTGGCTATACTCGGTGGTTTTCCTTGCACTGCATGTAAGATCATATTTTGGTTAGATGAATAAATTTTAGGTGTATTCGTATCTCTACAAATCTTATCATAACCAAAAAAAAAAGCCTTTATCTTTTCAGAAGAAGTCCAAGCTTTTTGTGATGCTCTGATGGTGATAAAATCTTCTGAATTGTTATGTGATTCCTTATCAGGGTTTGAAATGGGAGAGCTTTCAGAAGATGGTCCAGATGATTGGGAGAGTTTAGATGCTTCAGCAGCACATGTTGCGACCTTGTTGTCAACTGAGCCAGCTGATGGTACTCTCAAGGCTAAATTATTTGAAAATGATGAACTTCCTGAGATTTTTTTCTTCCATTTCTTACAATTCATCATGGTTAAAACCTGCAGAATTTTTCAAGAAATTGTTCCCAAACAGCAAGAAGACCACCCTATTGTCAATCATTAAATTGTTTTATACACACACTACAATTTTTTTTAAGCCTTACCACTTTTCCTTATACCTGAAGTCAAAGTTTATACTTCTTATTTGCATATTTCAGGGTTAAGTGTAACAGTGTTACATATTTCCAAAATTTAAGTTTAGCATGCTATTATTATAGAATAGCTATTTCCGAGGCACTAAATTAAATGATGTGTTATGTTGATTGTTTTTATTGCTGAAAGTTTGAATAGCATATCACCTTTTCTTGTGACAGTTAAAGTCGGTATTGGAGGCTTTAGCATGGGTGCTGCAATGGCTCTTTATTCTGCAACTTGTTATGCTATGGGTAGGTATGGAAATGGCAACCCATACCCTCTGAATCTGAGGGCAGTTGTTGGACTAAGTGGCTGGCTTCCAGGAGCAAGGTATGATTTTGTATGAACATTCTTAAACCAACCCACTCTTGAATGTTATGTTAGTTGTTACTTGCAATTAACGTTTGTCATCAAACCTGTGCAAATTGAGAGATTCTCTATGTAAATAAACATGAAGTTATAAGGATTAAAGAGCATTACATTTGATGGCATGCTCAAACTGCTTTCATATGATTTTCCACCTGAAATACAAGTAAAATTGGATGGGTCTTTTTTATCTAATAATTGTAAAACATTATAACATAGAAGCATTTCAAAGAGCCCCATGTTTCATAGTTAAAAGGTTCATGCAGGAACTTAAGGAACAAAATAGAAGGATCACATGAGGCTGCAAGGCGTGCCGCATCATTACCCATTTTGCAATGTCATGGAAACTGTATGTCTCTGTATAATTTTTATGACAATATTGCAGTGTGCATTTAACAGTCAATGTGTGAAACTGACTTGACCCTTCTTATTGTACTATTGTAGGTGATGATGTAGTCCCCTACAAATATGGAGAGAAATCATACCACTGCTTGACTTCAGCAGGATTTCGATACCTTACGTTCAAGCCCTTTGATGGGTAAAGAACTAAAGATTCAGTTTCTATTAGCAAAATTAAAACTTTTCTTTTTCTTTTTGGCTTTTTTGGGCCATTCTTAATAGATGAGATTTAAGCAGTTTTGCTGAGTATTGGGTTTGACTGTGCAGGCTTGGTCATTATACTATCCCTAGAGAGATGAATGAGGTCTGCAGTTGGCTTACTGCAAGGCTGGGGATTGAGGGGTACCGCTCATAAATCTGACAGTTTCTAGTTGGAGTTAGTGAGGGAGTAGTAGCTAACAATAATGGGTGAGAAACGCACATGTACAAGTAGGTAGTATACAGAATGGGGCATGGAGGATATGGTATAGCTCAATTAACTTTCAAATTCCCTTATGTGTTCTGTCTTCCCTAAAAATAAAGTTTTGGGTGTGATATTTGTATTCCACTTGTAAGAAGTAGAGAGTAATGAATTAGTTTCGGATGTATTTGGTTTTGGACCTTTGGTATTCATTAATATGATATTCTATTATTAATTAGTGGAGTTACGCTCTCTCTCTCTCTCTCTCTCTCTCTCTCTCTCTCTCTCTCTCTCTCTCTCTCTCTCTCTCTCTCTCTCATTTTATACTTGATGTGTGTCATGAACAAAAACAAAATAGGTACAAATAAGATTACCCTTCAACAGGATCCATTTCAGGCCTAAAAGCATTGTTGCTTGAAATGGTGGTGAGCCATCCTTTCAGTTGCTTGAGATGGAGTTGAACCATTTTCCCACACAATTCAGATCCCATTTTAAAACTCAGGTAAATGTATACTTGGAATTATATGTAAACAGAAGGTAGAAACTAACATGACTGTTGGTCAAGTTAATTGACTTAAAGTACAACCAACCATATTCATCTACTTAGCACATCTCCATTAGAAAGGCCACCTTTCTAGTTCGCAAAATGAGAATCCATAAAGCTTGGCAGTGGAAGAATCCAAGCAAGCAATTCTGATTAACATGAAAGAAACCCCAGTAATAAAACGATATATCAACAGGATTACAATACAGAGCCGCAAAAACAAAAGGCAAAAAGAAACATGCAGAGTTGTCCATGGCATAAATCTGATTAGGAATGATAATTACACTTGCCCCTCTCACCATGGACAGCCTGTGATATTACCAAAACTTTTACAATGGTATCACAACGACCAAAAATTAGCACAGCCTTTCGCAACGAGGCTTACCAAACTACTGACAATCTTTGGCTGAGCTTTTGAAGTTGGAAGCAGATCAGTAGCTTGTGTCCTGCAGAAGGCAGTAGGCTGTAGGCTATCAATAGTTGCAAAAGCCAACAGAGTCATTAATCACGCAACTCCTTTTGTGTCGTCAAATTGTTGTTGGTAGCCTTATGATCATCCCCAATTTTGTTGGTACTATCTTTAGAATTTTTACTGTACGGGGTAAGAGGAGGGAAAGAAGGCATTCCTTGCAAAATGAATTTGCGGGCACCTCGCAAGCCCGTTGGAGAGCTTGACCTTAACTCGGATCCGGATTGTGGAGGTGAGACACGTTTCTGGTTTGGTGAGCTAGCTTTTACAACCATGGCCAGGTTAGAAGTTTCCTCGAGTATCTCAGGTGTATCATCATCCGATATGTCATAACGTGCACCGCCAGAGCTGAGCTCATGGGGGCCCTTGCTTTCAGATAATTGTGGGTTAAGGATGTCAGGTGAACACCCCATATGAGAGCGACTGGTACCTGATGAATGAAGACGACTTGATGGCAATTGGGCTTGTGAAAAATTTGAACACTTTCCTATACTTGGCAAAGCTGAAGAAATCACTGTATGTGAACAAGGATGTGACAATGGGGTGAGATTTCTTATATCAGAAAGTCCTTCCCATGTTGGTGAGTACTGATTGATACTTGGACCCTTGATACAATCAATTCCAGCCTTCACAGTATCCAGCTTCTCAGAAGGGTTGGTTTCCCACTTTTCAGCTCTGTTATATATTGGTTCTGTAAATGTAGCATTATGGAAGAGTAAGATGTCCCTATCAGTGAAGGATTAAAAGTAAAAAATAAAAAAAAAAGAAGGAAATCATTCTAATGTAAATGTTAAATATTTGTTTCATAATAGTAACCATTCTGTAAATGTTTCTATGCGTGTCAACTTATTGAAAGCTTACTGATTGAAGACACTAATAGCAACGGGATTTCTTAGTAAACATAAAGTGTGTAAAGTTTGATTACATTTTATTTAGCAAAGCAAAAGTGTGTAAAAGATGTAAGACAGAACTGCAAGATTGTCTGCTGCTGCCTTAATGCTAAAACATATGAGAAGTGTGTATACAATAGATGTCAAGAAGAACAAATTTGGAAATGAAAGATATATAAGACCCTCTCTCTCTCTCTCTCTCTCTCACACACACACACACACACACACACAAAGATACATGCATACAGTCATTTGAATTAATATTGTCCGACTGTCAATTGAGACCGTTGATAAGGTGGAATCATGTTTGAATGTGTGGTCATGATTGGCAATTTGGAAACAAAACATATCAGACTATATCTCTAATGTTTTTGTGTATAACATTTCTCTTGTTTCATTTTCTCTAGTGGTAAACCAAAATAGTGATGGAAGATCAGATATTGAAATATGCATTTACAACACAGACAAAAAGTTCCACATTCATAACAAGCAAAGAGAAGCGTGTAATCCAACCTGCCTTAGTGCCAAACGTATTTTGGCAGCCATCACATCGGCATCCGCTAGAACATCCAACTTTAGCCTACAGAAAGAGGAGGGAGAAAAACATGTATCATATCAGGATAAGTTGAGCATATCATCACAAACCAAACTCCTACTCCAATTCTTGTTCAATGGAACTCATTGCTTTTACAAATCATTTAGATGAAAATAGAAAAATCATTATCACATTAAATCAAGAAATTCTATGATGCAACATTTCAGGAGGGGGGAACCAGAAGACTTATTTTATACTAAAGTTAAAGTTATAAATAACATATATATAGAAACCTGGTAGCATTCACAGTATTTTTTCAGACACTTTGACTTCTTGCAGTTGCAACCTCTCTTGTGTCTGGCTGAGGATGGGGTCATCCAGTTCCCTTCTACCTGCGGAGAGTACTCATGCTCAAAATGCTTCTAACTGAGTGACAATAAAAAACAAGATATATACTATGACAAGGATTACCCTAAGCTTAGCCAAAGAGTCACCGCCAGGCGTAACAACTTTTGGAGCAAATGCAAGTGGATTACGAGATTCAATTTGCTGGCGTGTATCAAGAACTGTGTCCTCAAACTCAGGCTTGTTGTAGCAGTTTTCACATGCACAAGTATCCAGGCAATAAACTCCAGCTGCAAAGCACTCACAATAACTGCCAATTATGAAGAACAAGCTGAGACAAACTGTATGTGCCCATATACTCAACAAGAACTGTAGGTGCCTATATTCTCAACAAGAACTGTATGTGCCTATTTCTCAACAAGTTCTTGTAAGAATGAAGTTGTTTATAAGGTAAAATGAGATGCTATTTCACCGAGTTTTCTATAGGAAAAAAGGTTGACTAAAAGTGAAGCCTAAAAGAACAATTAATATACCATCTTGTTTAATGTATCACATGCATTCCAATATGCTTCTGAAAGTAAGTAATAGTACAGGATTTTTTTAAATGTGTGCATTCACATGCTTCCTATTCACTTACAGTTTCAAGCATTTAGACCTCTTACAGTTGCAACGCTTGCATCCCTCACTCATGTCTGCAGTTCTCCTAAATGCATTTAAAACATGAAATTAGGTGAGTCATGTGAAAAGAAAAATGAAGTATTAAACTATCAATACATTGATAATATTGTACTTGCCTTCTCTTTTTGAGGCTCAGTTGGTTTAATTCCTCAACCTTGTCAGCATCCTGTGAAGCAGACATACCCTCATCACAAGGCGCTGCCTTCTGGTCAACGAGTATCATATGCAGAGAATCACATGGAGATCTCATACTATCAGTAGGATGAAAAATGAAAGAATTCGCCTCCGCAACTGCTTGACTTCCCTGCTGACCATCGCCCACACGAGAATAAGGTTCTCCAGATACAGATGATATCAAGCTACTACTTGAGTCCACTGCTATGTTGTTGCTATTGTCATGCTGTAGCATCAGCTCTGGTGCACTCAGATACCCAGTTGGTTTCTTGCTTGAAAAGATATCCGAGTTCATGGACGTAGATCTAGCAATGCTATTCAGATGTAAACCAATACCAGAATGAATGGGAACGGAGGTGGCAGAGTTTCCACCAATTTGGGCGGATGTAACTGACTCATAGAGGCAGGAAGGGAATTGTGAAGTGCCACAGTTAACAGCCCGCGAACTGCTGGAGGCTCTCTCCTCAAAATGAGAAGAAACTAGACTGTTGAAGTTTTTTAGGACAGAATGTGACCTTAAATCAGCAGTATCATGTGTCAGACTACAAAGGCTCTCACTGTTACCAACGGTAGTACTCTTGTGAGCTATTGCAGCCTCAAATTGAAGATGCCTACGTATACCACGTTGGTGTTGACCAGCCTCCTACATTTGAATACAGAAATTATTCTATTGCATGTGTGAGTGAATTGTTTGCATACGTACATAGAAACACGTACACACATGCAAATGCATACGCACACATAAATGAACAATACAAGATATGATCCCATGTAAAAGAGGAAGTTAAAGAAAAAAGATGTCAATCTCTAACTATTAATGTCGAAAGAGAAGTATTTATAAATATATGTGTTCAATATTTCTCGGGTCCAGATGTCCAGAAGTTTCTAACTTCCGGATTCACAGCTCAACGTGATGGTGGATCAATCGATATTGTTTATATTGGCTGACTGATTAGCGCTGACATTCGTAGCGATGTCTAGACATAAACATCCGGATAAGAGAATGATTGTGTACATATTTATATATGTATATATATTCTTCTACGGCTACAGACGAGGAACACTACTTTTGACATGAGAAACTTCCAAACTAAGATTAACCCAATACAATATTACTGGAAGACATAATAGCTAAAAAACTAAGAAGAAAGACATATCATATATAATCTATACCTTGAAATATCCTTTTATTACTTTTCTCTTGCTCTCATTTGATTCTTCATATGACTGGCAGCCAGCATTTTGTTCATCATGTTGACAACCTGCACTCTGCAACTTAACATTGAGAGAAACAAACATATAAGTGAATAAATAAACAAACAAGCCCCACATTTAACATTGCACTGAATTTACTCATTTTCATATTAAATTATAGAAATATAACCAGGTACCTACATTCACCTTAGCTGCATTCTGTCCACAATTTTGTGCTCCGGAAACAAGATCTACATTTATACTAGACTCCTTGACTTTTTCAGATATAAACCTAAGGAACTCTTCAGTCTTTTTATCATCTCTCTGATTGACTTCAGATTCAATCAGTTGAAGTGAACTTAAAGGCAGATTCCCTTCAGCTCGATCCGATGATGCAAGGGATTCACTCTCTGTCCTGCCATCAATAAAATCATTCACTTCTGTATTGGATTCTTTGCAGGCAGTAAAACCTCTGTGTGACAACCGAGGCACTTCATTAAAATGCTGCAAGCGTAAATCAGCATAAATTGTACAGTACACGTCAGCAGGGTCAGCCACCAGATATTCATCAACACAGGCTGGAGGACTGCACAACTGGACCTCCTTCTCAAAACAAGGATTCTGGACTGCACTTGTATTACATTGTTTGTAAACATCCGAACTTGCTTCAACTATATCATCCCTGTAAACATGTAGGAAAAATATTGCAATTCAAAGGGGAAGGTTATCAGGTTGATCAAGTTAGAATAAAGAGATTATACTAATAGGAGGAATATATAATCTAATGCAGTATCATAAACCATAATGGCCCAATCAGAATGCAATAGATTTGTGATAAAATTAAGACATCTCACACCTTCCCAAGAAACTGGTTTCTCGCTGCGGAGCAATATGGGGAGATGCAAACACAATTGGTGGGGTTGGCAAATTAGTTTCCAATAATCTTCCTGTATAACTTGCTGCCTTCACTGTATCTATAGGAGAGAGGTTGCTCAGGAAATTCGAGAGAGGGGACTCCTACAATTTAAATAAGCACAGATAAGAAACTTAGCCCCATCATTCAATAAGTCAAAGAAGAGCAGCACTTTAAAACATGAACGGTGAGCACCAGAACTTGCCTAGGCCATATGATACCATTATATGGGGAGTGATATGATATGGTATTAATGATGTTCACAAAGCCTGCTTATTTCGGGAATCAATTTATTTTCTTTTAAATAAAATAAAAGAAAGAAGGCCATCCTCAAAGCTTCTGAAATCCTATGAACTTGCATGAGTGAAGTATTGACAACAAGCTCCAATCACAAAAATGTCCATTTCTTCGAAAGCCAAACATTAAATTCTACATCTACAGCAACTTTAAAAGGAAGTCTCTGAAAAGTACAAAAAAATGGCAATGCTGAATCACACAATTTTTAAGTCCCAAAAGATTAAAGTTCTTATTTTTTGGTTTTTTTTTTTTTTTTAAATTGAAGACAAAGAAGAAAAAATAAAAGGAGAAATAAAAAGTGAGTAACAAAGATGATACATTGGGGAAGGGAGGAGAATTTATAATAGAAAAACCATCTTAACTCTCATTTCTTCCTTACCTACCTCAACTCTCATCTCCCTCCCCCTTCCTCCTATAACCTTTTCCCACTATCTCTTTAACTGAAAACTGAAAAAAAAAAAAAAAAATAATAATAATAATAATAATAATAAATAAAGAATGCTATGTTGCCAAAACGACCCTAAAGAAGCAAAACATTGAGCCCTACCCGAAAATTCTCCAAAAATCAGGCTTTAAATCCCACTTGCCACCAGAGCTAAACCAAACCCAGTTGCTTAGAACCATTGAAATCCCACAATCTAAGGCTACCACCAAAATTTCCCATAAAAAAAAAAAAATACTAATGCTCATTTTAATTGCTGCAAGAGAATGGTAAACTGAGATAAAAAATAAACATACAAATTACGCCATTAATTAGGTGAAAAGTATTTCGTTTGTTGATCGCTCAATTTTGTTGGCAGCCAAACTCAATCACTTACAAAAAGAAATATCTCGATCTGAACCACACTCGATTAAAGCCATTACCAAGAAGTTTTGAAAAACATATTAAAATCAAAAAGAAAATGAAGCCGTAGAGAGCAAAATTAGAGTTGGAACAAAATAGTTACTTGCACAGGTGGCGACGAGGAAGATAACGTGGTGGCGATCCGATTGGTTTCAGGAGAACGATCCATGTTGAGAAGAAGTTAATTGAACTTGATGGGTCTCTCTCTCTCTCTCTCTCTGCATCACCGAGAAAGTGAGAAAATTTTTGGTTGGGATTTTCTCGTCAAAGTGACGACACGACCACAGCAGTCAAGCAGTCATCATCGTACTTGGAACCACGCTTTTTGAACTATAAACCAAAGCGGGAACTGGGAACAAGCGCCGTACGCTGTTCCGACCCCTTCACTCGCTGTGTCTCGCACACGTGTTTTCCATTCAAGGACTCTGAGTTATTATTGGGCCATTGGGCTAGTCAGGAATTTGGGTCATAAAGTTCCTGGGCCTTGGAGCCCAAGTTATGTTATTAGTTAGAGAAATCTAAATCAACCCTCTCAATTGCTAAGTTGACCCTCACAACTCTTTTTTTTTTTTTTTTTTTCTTCTTTTCAATTTTACCCCGAAGTCCTCAATCCGACCCCACCCCTTGTCACCAACTTCTTGTCACTGATAGTCTCACGGTCTCACTCTATACCTCTCTCTCGAGGCCTTTCTTACACCTTCTACTATACCAGTTGAAAATGTGACTTAAAATCCATTTTGAATAACAAATAACTCACACCCATTTTGAATCACAAAAAATAAGTTTACCATAGTGGAGGGCCTTGATTGAACAAAAAAGGAGATGAGACTTCCACGTCAATGGTAGCCCAATTTCGATTTAGAAAGTGAAATTGATACTTAGAATGGGATCGGGTTGGGGATTTGGAAAAAAAAGTTGGAGGAGTTGGAAAAAAAAGTTGTGGGATCAACTTAGCAATTGAGGGGTTCGTTAAGAATGTCTCTATCAGTTAAACCCTAACATTTCTTTTTTTTTTTTTTTTGGAAATTTGATAAACCCTAACCTTTGAAACTAAAACCCTACAAAACTCTCAACGTTCTTCCATACCTTGTTTGGTTGCTGAGGAAATTTCATCAACTCGATCCCTTTACTTTTGTTTGTCTCCGCAATCAAACTGAGAAAAAGCAATGAACTTCAGGTTCCAGAACCTCCTCGGAGCTCCATACAGAGGAGGCAATGCCATAATCACCAACAACACCGAGCTAATCTCACCGGTGGGTAACAGAGTCTCCGTCACCGACCTCATCAAGTCCCAAACCCTAACCTTACCCGTCCAATCGTCCTCCAACATATCCCGAATCGCCGCCTCGCCGGACGGCCTGTTCCTCTTCACCGTCGATGAGAACCTCCGCTGCCTCTTCATCAACCTCCGCCAGCGCGTGGTGCTCCACCGCATTTCTTTCAAGAAACCCGTCGGCGCCGTCAAATTCAGTCCCGACGGTAAGCATATTGCAGTCGCCACCGGTAAGTTGGTCCAAATTTGGAGGTCTCCTGGTTTCAGGAAAGATTTTTTTCCGTTTGAATTGGTTAGGACTTTCTCTGATTGTGATGATAAAGTTTCGGCATTGGAGTGGAGTCCCGACTCGAGTTATTTGCTCGCCGGGTCCAAAGATTTGACAGCCAGATTGTTTTGTATGAAAAAATTGAAATTGGGTGGGGTTAGGAATAAGCCATTTATGTTTTTGGGTCACAGAGATACAGTTGTGGGTGTGTTTTTTGGTATTGATAAGAAAACCAATAGGGTATGCAATATTTATACGGTTGCACGAGATTGTTATATGTTTAGCTGGGGTTTGAGTGGCAATGAAGGTGAAGTTGATGGAATGGATGTTTCGGAGGACCCGCCCTCTCCAGGTACACCCAATAGGGATGGTGAAGGGAATGTGGAAGGTGATGGTAATGGTGATGTGAAGAAAAGGAAGAAATATGAGGGCAATGATTGTGATTTGGATGAAGAAGGTGGGTATTTGCTTAATAGGAAATGGGAGTTGTTGAGGAAGGACAATTTTATGCAGGCCCCGGGGAAGGTGACAGCATGTGATTATCATAGCGGGCTTGATATGCTGGTTGTGGGGTTCTCAAATGGTGTGTTTGGATTGTATCAAATGCCTGATTTTGTGTGCATTCACTTATTGACAATATCCAGAGAGAAAATTACAACAGCAGTTTTTAATGAGCTTGGTAATTGGCTGACATTTGGGTGTGCAAAACTTGGACAGTTGCTTGTGTGGGAGTGGCGGTCAGAGAGTTATATATTGAAGCAGCAGGGGCATTACTTTGACGTCAATTGTGTGGCTTATTCACCGGATTCACAACTCTTAGCCACTGGAGCAGATGATAATAAAGTCAAGGTATATGGGTTTTCAAGCGTAAAGCTTTTTGTTAGGAGATAATGCTTGTATAGTTGAATGCAACTTTTAGTTCAAGTATATCTGCTGTATATTTTAAGTTTTTATGATTTAAGAACGGTGGGAATAATTTGTTAGCTGTTTCTGCAGAGTCATATAGAGTCTCTACAATAGAAAGGTTTGTCGATGCATGCATTGGTTTGTGGGGTTTTCTTCAATATAATGACTAGATTTTTTATTTAATCCATTTCTTTCGGTTGTAGCATGTGCTGTCTTTAATAAAATGATAATTGAATTTCAAACTGACCACGGAAGATGCAACTCACTTTTTCTGTTTGTTCTAATTGTACTTCTGTACAGTAGGTCCATATCATTTTCGTCTATAATCCCTGTATTGAATGATTTGATAGCCATTTATGAATTTTTGAATTGCCTAGTGAGTTCCATTATGCGTGACCATTTGGCAGGGTATCTGATGTATTGTTGCTGCATTACCTCACCCATTACGTATCATGCCCATTAGTATACACAGTTTGCAAAAAATAATTGATTATTGGCATTCTTCATGCATGTTGTGGGTTTAGAATCATTTTCATCTTGGCAATGTGCAGATCATTAGATAATATTACAGACATAATCTTATAAGTCACTGATGAGTGATGTCAGTTTCTATCATATCCAGAGAGTTTACTGTTTGGTTTATGCAGGTTTGGACTGTCTCATCAGGCTTCTGTTTTATAACATTCTCTGAGCACACTAATGCAATCACTGCACTCCACTTTATGGCTAACAACCATAGTCTCCTGAGTGCATCTCTGGATGGGACTGTTCGTGCATGGGATTTGTTCCGTTATCGAAATTTTAGAACATTTACCACCCCTTCATCTAGGCAATTTGTTTCTTTGGCAGCAGATCAGAGTGGTGAAGTGATTTGTGCTGGAACTCTGGATTCTTTTGAGGTATTTTTCCCCCTAGCTTATTGTTTTGTGAACTTTACTTTCAACATTTTAATTTGTCTATCCTGACATTTTTTTAATGTTATTATGTATTCTAGATTTTTGTGTGGTCAATGAAGACAGGCCGTTTGTTGGACATTCTTAGTGGTCATGAAGGTCCCGTTCATGGATTGGTGTTTTCTCCTACAAATGTGAGTTTACTCATAATACCTTTGATTGTCTGTGCTGGTTAATTATAGATTATGTAATGCTCTGTCTGGTTATTGTAGATGCCTATGCTTCTATAATTAATGCTTAAGTTGATTTCTATTTATGAGTTAAAGTGTTTTCCTTATGTATATGTTGGTGTAATTCATCCCCATTCCCTTGGTCTTATAATATTTTTATTAGAGATGCTCATGTGAATCTCTTTTTGAGCGCCAGTGAGCACCTAGGCAATCTAACCACTGATATTTTAAGCGCTCAGGCGCTCTCACTAAGTCGCTCAGATGAGCTGAGTGACTTTGTTTTTATCTTTTCATGCTTCAACAAAAAGTTTATTTACAGTGTTTGAGGATTTCATAGTTGTGGGAACTTAATGAGATGTTGTTCTTCCACATGTAGGCAATTTTAGCTTCATCATCATGGGACAGAACAGTTCGGTTGTGGGATGTTTTTGAAGGAAAAGGGGCTGTTGAAACATTTTCTCACACACATGATGTTCTTTCAGTGGTTTACCGTCCAGATGGAAAGCAGTTGGCTTGTAGCACATTAGATGGTCAAATTCATTTCTGGGACCCAATTGATGGCATATTAATGTATACCATTGAGGGTCGTAGGGATATTTCTGGAGGTCGTCTTATGACAGATCGTAGATCAGCTGCCAACTCAAGTTCAGGAAAATGCTTCACAACCTTGTGCTATTCTGCTGATGGTAGTTACATTTTAGCTGGGGGAAGTAGCAAATACATCTGTATGTATGATGTTGCTGATCAGGTTAGTTTGCTTAAATGGTACAGCTTTGAAGAAAATGCTCCGCACTCTATAGTGTACCGAACTTTTATTTTTCACATTTTTTATCATTGTTTGTTTGCAAATTGTTGCTGGAACATCAAGACCTTAACATTATGTCATACGCACATATATCTTTCAGTTCTTTTCAAAGCTTTGAAGAAACTGCATGAAAATATTTTCATTGATAGTTGGATTTACTAGCTTTCGCCCATATTTACATAAACAATTGTTATTTACATCAAAGCACAAGAAACTTCAGCCAACAGAAATAATATTTAGTAGCTTGTATGCTATTCTTTATTATCTAGTCTTTCTGCCCTCTCTATATGGAACTTGTACTTTTTCAGCCACTTAGATGTAAGGCTTGCCATGATTTCTAGCAGGGTTTCAAATGTATCCATTTCTTATGAACTTACTTTTGATCTACACTTCCTTCTTTATCTTCGTTCATTACATCTTCTTGTTCTGTTGGCTATTGATGAACAGATTTAAAAACAATGTAGATTGACTTTAATAGGTATCTAAAGTGTTTCCTATCACAAAATGGACATTGAAAGTGGCCCAATAAAAGATACACTGTAGAGTTTATTATGTCTGTCACAAACACCGATGTTTTGAACTTCAGAAAATTTAGAAGGAACAGTTCTTCATAGTGTTTCTATGCAGATTTTTAAGGCTTTGAACTTCATACTTGATATAGAGAGAAGGTAGTGAAAAAGGGGGAAAAATACACACAGGTATGAAGCATGTTCCAAACTTCACAGATTTGTATAGATTTCTCGTAAGTACAAGTCACATGTTCAGAAAATAGGGTCAAACATTTGACAAGAGCTTTGATAAGAGCTGTACAACTTCCTCCCCTTGTCCAGTGTCCCAATGGACAGGAAATGGTTACCAGAATACTCCACTGCTTTTGAGTTTTGAATGACTTTTAGGCAGCTCTGTATATATCACCTTTTAAATAATAGCTTGCTTGTCTTTTACTTTTGAATGCTAAATCTTGTAAGAATATGTTCCTTGGGTAGAATTTTTCTCCCCCCGAAGTTGTTATAAGTAAGCTTGTTTCTACAACAATTATCTATACTTTATTGTCTTCATTGTTTATGTTTGGGTGATTGTTTGCATCTCTTGTCTGCCTCAGTTCCTCACTGGGTTTTATGGTCTTTACTCTGTATCTAGCTTGTAAATGGTTCTCCTGCACTTCGTTATGTTCAAACTTTAAACTATTTAGGTGTATTGATGCATTGGATTTATTTTCACAGGTATTGCTGCGAAGGTTTCAAATAACTCACAATCTATCTTTGGATGGAGTTCTTGACTTCTTAAACTCAAAGAATATGACAGATGCTGGCCCACTGGATTTAATTGATGATGATAACAGTGATACAGAAGAAGGTGTTGACAAACAAACCCGGGGAAAGTTAGGTTATGACTTACCAGGATCCATGCCTAATCGTGGAAGGCCCATTGTTAGAACAAAATGCCTGAGAATTGCACCCACTGGTCGAAGCTTCTCAGCAGCTACAACGGAGGGGGTTCTAGTTTATTCAATTGATGATTCCTTTATCTTTGACCCAACTGATCTTGACATGGATGTCACACCGGAGGTACTTGTTGAAACTTTGAAATATTTCAAACTTCTTACAAATACCATTGCTTCTAATAAAAATACAGTCGTGAAAGAAATTAGGTCTTTGCATATTTACTTTTACAAATGCAGCATTTTGGGTGACTGAAATGACATTAAGACAACTAATCAATCAGATTTTGTCTTGGTTTAGTAAAAGGGTATTGAATTTAGACACCCAAATTTGCTCAGTAAGTCCCTTCTACTCAATTTAAAACATCTATAAATTCTATCTTCTCTCAGTATATCCACCCTAATGGCATGATTGCTCCTATTAAATTCCAATTTTTGTAAGCTTCAATTTTTTTCAGATAAAAAATGGAACAAAACTGGCCAGAGCTGGCTGCCTCTGAACATAGAGGACATGCCATGGATGCCTGGAACAGAGGTTTCCGTGGCGCCTCTGCTCCAAGTCGGGGGAGGGGGATTAGGGTAATGGTGGTGACGAGAGAGAGAGAGAGAGAGAAAATTTAAATTAGTTTGTCCTTGAATATCATTTTGCCCAAGGTTAAAATGGGTATTAAAATTTTCTCTAAAGGGGGAACTTACTGTAAATTTAAGGGTCTAAATGTCAATATTCATAGTACTGTAGAATCTCTACTACTCAATTTTGTTTTTATCATTTTGTTTTCTGCTTACATTATCCCACAGGCAGTTGATGCAGCACTCAATGAAGATCAATTAAGCAGAGCTTTAATCCTTAGTCTTCGATTAAATGAAGATGCTCTGATTAAAAAATGTATTTTTGCTGTTAATCCGATAGACATCCCTGCTGTTGCCTCATCAACCCCTCAAAGATATCTGCAAAGATTAATTGAAGCATTTGCAGATCTTTTAGAAAGCTGCCCACATTTGGAGTTCATACTTCGGTGGTGTCAGGTATTTTCTTTCGACTTCCATTTTTGTTCAGTTTAGGTGCTGTAAACCTTTTACAGCGGCATTGTTTTACATTGAGATCTCACAAGTAGTTTGTGATTGGTTTGTCTTGCAGGAGCTCTGCAAAGCTCATGGTAACTCTATTCAACAAAATTCTCGAAATCTACTTCCTGCTTTAAAATCCTTGCAGAAGGCAATGACCAGAACACATCAGGATTTGGCAGATACATGTTCTTCCAATGAATATATGCTTCGATATTTATGTTCAGGAAGCTCTAAGAAATGAAATGCTGCTGCGCATCTTCTCAAAACTGTCAGAGGAAAGATTTAACATTTGCGTCAGGGCAGAACATAAAAGGGATTAAGAGGGGTCATGGCCCTTGCATACTTTTGGAAAAAAAAAAAAAAAAAATCAATTTACCTGATAGATCAGCAATGTGTTTGAGCATGTGTCACTTGTAAAAACATTATGTTAATCCAATTTCTATTTCCTTATTTTTGATGCATTTCTTAGGATAAATTGCTTCTTCTTTTTTCCTCCACTCTTTCTTGATACTTAAATTGGAAAAGTATTTCATAGTTTGGAATGAGGTTTGATTTTACTACAAGAGCGGCAGGTGTTGGCATATTCAATTTCATAAGGACTAACTTGATGCATGTTGTGAAAAATATATGACCCTCCAATGAACTCCTTGATTAAACGTTGGCCAGTTGCTTCATAGACAAAAAAAAAAATAAGATTAAGAAAACGACTCCAAATGAATGATTAAACCCCAAGAGGCCAAAATGACTGTTGGATTTATAATAACCAACAATCCTGTCTATGGACAACAAACAAAATTTGAAAAAATTCCGGCCTCAAATTTTTAGATGTTACTCTAGTAAAATCCCAGCAAATCGATGAGTGGCAACAAAAAAATTTCCGTTTTGTACAACATTTGTGGCATAATCTTGAAGGTTTTGTTTCATATTAGTATCCCAACTAAAAAAATAACCATGCACTATTTGTTAAAAAATGTAGTGATTTGATCTTTAATCCATATTTTCATTATTTTTATTACTAAGAATGCAGATAACAAAAAATTTAATTGTTTGATGAGATTGCAATTATATTGTTGGTGTTTCTGATCAAAAAGTAAAAAAGAAAATAGGTAAAAAGTAAAACCGTGTAAAACGGAGGTATTTTAGAATACCTCATCAAGTAAATGATATAAAGGGTGTGCAGATAGCAGAGGAAACACCAGCCTTCGAAGTCAGGATCTGAAGGTTTTTGTGCATGCACTTTAACCACAAAGCTGAAAGAAGGCCAGTGGTTAGCCTTTGCGTTGCAAACATTTTTATACCAATATGACCAAATAGATTTCCACCATTTTATTTGGGCCTGCCACATGGCCTTCTTTGTAATCTGCTATTGATCCACCATCTCTTGTTTTATACTATCTGGCTACAAATACTGGGACCTGGCCCACCTGGGTTACCAACCCATTTCAAAGTAGACCCACAACAAAACAAACCAAGGAGAACCTAAAACGGATTAAGGAACTAAACTGTCCAATCTGGCTTCGTTACTGGTTTTTATATCCCAAACCGACTGGGTCAAGCTTACTTTTTACACACCTACAAATGAGAGAGGACCAAGTAAAGTGTCACTCGGTGAGGTGGTCATTATCTCCATGTGATCCATCATCTTCACATCTCTACATCTCTCCAAGTGACACTTCACTTGATTCCTCTCATTTGATTATTTAATTTGATCCAAATAGCATTACTCACAATATAAATGTTCCTATTGAATAAGTGCAAATATATTGTCATAGTCGTGCTTGTTTTTGTATTTCAAAAGCGTAAGAAAGTTTTGGCAAAAAAAAAAAAATGTAAGAAAGTTTCTGGAGAAAGCAAATAACATTCCCATTAGGGGTGGCCATTAAGACCGAAAATAACAAAATTGTCTCATTATGTGCCGTTCTATTCTAGTCAGTCTCATCCCAAAAAAAATTTCCCACATTTCATCCCGCTTGTAAATGGGATGAGAATGGTTCTGATAATTGAAAATCATCTTGTCTCATACTGTCCTGAAATATATTTTATTTATTATTTTGAATTTTAAAACTTATTTCTCTCTCTCTCTCCAACCTGTGACACCCCCAGGCCCTTTTTTTTTTTTTTTCTTTCATTCTCTTTTCCTTCTCACTTACTCTTTGCAGGCCACCCAACCACCTTAAGCCCGCGCGCGACCTAGCCCAACCACCCACCTCGTTGTTCAGCCACTTTCCCAGCAACCCAAGGCCACTGGATTGACTCCCTCTCGTCGGCCATCACTTCTCGTCCCTCTCCTTTATCGGACGACCACTAGCTGCAACAAATTAAGGCCAGAAAGCTCAACCCACCGCCAGTTTGCAAATGGTACCGAAGACGGTCCTGACCCATCCTAAACCATATGGTATGGATTTGACACAGTACCATTTCTGAAAATAGTCATTCCATCCCAATCAAACATTCCGGTCTTGGGAACGGGATGAGGTCAATCCCGACCCATCATGTCTCGTGCCCACCCCTAATTCCCGTATGTGTTTGTATAATAATAATTAGTCTCAAATGGATGAGTGAGAGAGAGAGAGAGAGAGAGAGAGAGAGAGAGAGAGAGAGAGAGAGAGAGAGCTAAGATGCTAGGCATAGAACTCTGCATTTTTTGACTTAGAGGCATTATGAGGATGAACAGTTTGGCTGCTTCCAGCATCATTTTCATGATATGCTCAGCTTATAATTTTAATCAAACTTCACATAAAATTAAGCCCAAACACTTCATTTCAACATATTTGAAGTATTGAAGTTGGGTTTGAGCCCAAGGCTTTGAAGAAGCTAGTTGGACCCTAATAAAACCAAAACCAATCCAGTCCAAACTGACTTTGTCAGTATACCGCACCCGCGGTTTCTGTCGGCCATGGTTCAGCTGCGTTCACCATCCGCCATACCAAACATCGCAGTCTAGTGATAGTTTTGCTCTAAAACCGAACCAAACCAATCTGTGCCCACCCCTGAGTGGAAGAAGGTGATGTACACACCTGAGTCAAAACGACTCAACACTTTACTGACTCCGACTGTTAATTCATCTTCTGCTCAATAGTTTAATTTCAATTATCCTTGTCCAAATGAAATCTCCATAGTGGAATGAGATCTTAATCCTACCCACCAATGTATAGAGAAATAAAATTTTACACGAACACTTGATATATTGCATGCAGGTGAAAGGAGAATAATAAGTGACATAATTTATTGCTCTATAAATATCAAATTAGGTTTATTAACTCAAAGGATACATAATCACAAATGTTATCATCGTTTAGCAACAATAAAAGATCAACAGGATCATATTTAATCTACACTCTTCAAAATTCAACAACTTATTCAGAATTCTCTTGATTGCCTGCAACATCCTGAAGCTTTTCCTTCAACTCACCAGTCTACACAGACAGACCACAATATTAAACCAATGCATTTCCTGAAATTTAAAACAATAATAAAAAATAACTTAATTTTATAAGGACTAACCTGATGCATGTTGAGAATAATATCTGACCCTCCAATGAACTCCCCCTTGATGAATATCTGTGGAAACGTTGGCCAGTTGCTTCATAGGAAAAAAGTAAGATTAAGAAAACGACTCCAAGTCAATAATTAAAATTTGAGAGGCCAAAATGACTGCTAAGTTTATCATAACCAATAGTCTTGTCTATGGACAACAAACAAAATTTGAAATAATTTCGGCCTCAAATTTTTATATGTTACTCGAATCAAATCTCAGGGTGAAAAAAATGGACACCTCTTGTTTTTAATACAATTTGAACAGTCCATGACTGAACCAAAGGCGAGGAACTCCAATGAATATGATGAGTATTTATAGTGCGATCCCAAATCATCACCATGATTACTTAAAATACTGTTTGTACTTTACTAAATAAAAGGTTTATTCACCTTTTGTCGTGGGAAACCTTTGCAAATACACCAGAAAGAGTTAACTTTGCAAACACACCAAAAAGAGTTAACTTACCTAAAGGCTTTTACAGCAGTTTTCAGCTCAGGGTCTTCCAAGATATTTCTAGCACTCAAAGGAACATCTGCAATGTCCAAAATTATCATAAGAAAATAGCTAGCAGCAATGTATATTCACTATCAGAAGTTAACAAATTGCAGTATATAATGTTTATAAACAGGCCAGGAGACACTGTCAAGCAGAATTTCGTAACTTAAAATTTTGAACGATAATTTTAGTGTATATCCTTAAGTTGTACCCAGGATCCTTCCAAGAAAGTGAGAAACTGTTCCCAGAACATATGACCAGTTTTTTCAAAGTTCATCAGAATTTCTACTTGAACTACCCATTGAATTAAATTTCCAACAAGACTTGAGAAGTAAAACAAATAAGAAGAGCTTGACATAAACATACTTCACCCTGTAAGTAAATTTGAAAAGAAAAGAAAACAAATTCATTATGTAAGTCACTGTACCCAAAACAGTCTACTTCATGCTGAATTACTTTATGAACCGAAATATGCCTTGCTATGTTTTAGCCATTATTGATATTTTTAATTGATTTAGACAAAACTTACACTTTTTTATGCAGGAAGCATCATATGAGCTTGTGTTTATTGTTCGAAATTATCAAGCCATTTAGATGTCTATCTTTAGCGAAAAGCCTCACACTGTGATGGCAAATAGAACAATCATGAAGATGGTGAATATCACTTTGGTTTTATTTCAGTTACTTTTGTTCGTCCATGTAAATTTGAGTGCTAAGAGAACTTAACAAAGCAATAAATGACAGTTAAAGTACTAAAATTGTCACAATACTTACTGTAGTATCTTAACACTCTTACTGCAAGTGAGCTGAATCCACATTGAGGAAGATCAGGCACTCCTTTCATATAAAGCATTACAGGGTTGTCCTTGATATCCTACACCAGAAACAGGCCATAATCATTTAACTTAAAGAACAATGAACCTTTGGTCTCGATGACAAAGGGGACACAAAGAGCTCATATTAAAAAGATTCTTTTGGCATATACCAACCTGCTCAACAAGGTCCTTCAAGGTAAGGCCAGAATTCTCAAGCTTCTTAGTAGGTTTAAAATCATCATGCGTGTCGGGATCATTAGGCAGGGTGTTCAAGTGTCTCATTCCATGGAGATACGAGGACCCAGAAACCTGCTACCAATTTAAAGAAACAATTAACTGTTATCATTAGTAAGTATGAAGTACATATATATATGAACTGCAAATTCAAAGACATGAAATGGGTTAATGTGATATTAACACACACAGCCAGTAATGCAAACATATATGTTTGAAACACATATAATCCAATCAATTCTGTACTGAAACATGTCCCCCATTTAAGCCCTACCAACCCATATTTTGGGTTTAGCTTCATTTGAGCTAAAACTCTCTTGGGTTTTGCATTTTATTACTTCTAGTAGGAGTAAGATTACCGCTACCCAAATGTGGGAAACCTGAAAATTGATAGTGAGAAATATCAAAGGAAAAGACTTTGAGACTTACAATTGTGGTAGAACGAGCAGCTGGGAGGCCTGAAAATGAAATGCCCTTGAAGACCAAATTTGAAAATGACCTTATTGCCATGCTGTGAATCATAAACATGCCATCATCAGTTGCATAAAGTAAAGTTCAAAGCTTTCTACAATACCATTCATTTATCTTCAACAAAACTCAATATATGGGCTTGTTTGGTTGGCCAGAAAGTAAAGGAAACCGGAGGAAAATCGGGAGCTGTATCGATTTACCTGAAGAAGAGGAGAGGTGGAACCGAGGAGGAAGCTGGGGAGAGAAGGGAGAGGGAGTTCCAGTGAAACGGTGCGTTTTTTAGGAGGGACAGTGACGATTTTTGCACCGTTGATCTGCAAAGATTATGTCACGGCCGCCGTGAACTAGCCTCTGTCGGTTGAAGCGAAAGACTCTGCAGGGCAGCTGGAAAAGAAGTCGGTTGTTTAATGATCTCATCGGGCAACTGTTCCAATTTATATGTACGTATTTTTAAATTTTGTATTTTCTGAAGAATGAATAAAAAATTATATAAAATAAATTAATTGTGATTTCCAAAGTTACAAATTTTATCAAAAAAAATGACATGGTGCCTAGTGTCATGTAAGAACTAAGAAGATAATTTTAAGATAACTTCTCATTGTATGAGTAATTGAGTATTACCGGTATCTTTTCAAATGGGTTAATTAGTCTAGTCGGATGTAGAGTGATGTATTATTAATGGAGGTAAATGATTAATTTTATTCGATTAGTAAAATAATGCATGGCGACACCAAGCACCTAGTTCAATATATTTAATTCAATCTATTAGTTTAATAATATTTCTCTCTTTTTGGCCACAATTTAAGTGTCTGTATCCTATGAGTCTATGACAGTATGGTATTGCTAGTCCTACTCTTCATGGTGCCCTAAGGCCTTAGGTTCGTGGAAGATTTGAAGCTGTTGAAGCTGATACTTGTGGTGATGTTGAGTGCCTGCAGAATGCAGACCAAGGTGGAAAACTACGGCGATGCCAAAACTACCATACTACTAGACTTTCAAGTTCTTCCAATCAAGCCGGTGCAATCTACTCTCAGTCCTCAACAGATCTCATTTACTATATGGTAATAAACAAAAGGTAATATATACAGGAAAATAAATTCGCCTTCATAATCAAAACGATAAACTGTATCAAGTCCTAAAAATTAAAACAATTAAGTTTTATATAGAACTGTACTATGCAACATTCGCCAAGAAAGAAAAAAAAAAATTTCCTACAACTCTTCATGACAAATGAAACTTCATGCAATACTCTTCTTCAACACTTGGACATGACCCGCAAACTGAGGAGACATAATTTGAAAGTTCAGCTGCAACTGTTTCAACTACAAAAGGCAAAAGAAAAACCGTCAGCAGGAGAGAAAAACATGCAAACAACGCAAAATTACAATAGCTATTTTAAAAAAACTTACAGCAGAATTGTGACTAGTCTTTTGTGCAAGCAAATTAACCATAGAAACAATGTGCAGCAATCACCTCCGGTTATTGTATGTTGGCCATCTTTGATTTCGCCAACGCAGGCCCCGGTGACGGGGTGCACTATCCCGCAGAGAAGTATTGTTCCATCTAGGGGCACGACTAGTCTCCTCTGATACGGAGCTATTGCCCCATCTAGGGGCACGGCTATTAACATCTGAGGAGAAATTATTACTCCATCTAGGGGCATGATCAGTCTCCCCCGACAAGGAATTGTGGTTCCATCTAGGGGCACGACCAGTCTGCACATCATTATTGGGTCCTCGCCAACGCAAGCCTCTGGGACGGGAGGTACTATCTGATACAGTGTTGCTCCGTCTAGGGGCAGGAATAGTATCATTGTCATAATGGACCCTGGACATTCTACCTGGTCTTCTGTTGTTGTGAGTCTCCTCTCTGTCACTCGAAGCATCCAACAAACGAGTTACAAGCATAACCTCAAGTGAGCGAAACATAGCAGAAAAAAGGGAAGACATCCAAGAACCAAAATCCCCTGACGTGTCTCCAATAATATCATCTGCAGACCCTGGTTGGACTAAGCTAAGGACATCTTCCAAGTCCCTTTCACGCTCCAACCTTATCCAATCTCGATGTCGGGTCGGATCCACCTCTGATGGTCTGACAGAAGGGTGCTGAGACCTCGCATGCTTCCTCAGTTCTGAATAAGTCCCACTAAAGTCACATGTCTCAGAAGAGCAGCTCCTCACTTTGGAATTCATGTAGTGGCGTGCATCCTCTACAACAACATACCCATAGATCTCTCCCCGACAAAGAGGGCAAACTAGATTTGGTTGCAACAGACTCCCACAAGGGCTTGTTTGCCCAGACAGCGACTGTTCTTCCCTAGCACTGTCAGATCCTGTGTGTGTTAGAGGAAGTTCTTGCAACATCGCTGCTGAGGAGCAAGGCACAGATGACTTACAAAACTGGTCAAGGCAATTTGAGTGCCGGTAGCTTGTATTGCACATGTAAGGCCTGCAGCCCTTCTCATGAGAGGAACATTTTATAAGAACAGAATTGTGGGGGTGCTCCATGCAGATGGGACACCTAGCTTCTTCCCATTCTTTTACATTCTCTTTGGATTCCAATGGATTTTTCAGTTTGTATGACTCAGCATCATCAGAAGTGCAAGGATAAGGAGATGCCCTAGATCGATCAAGAGACAAGGAACTAGCTCTTCTAACCTTGGGCATTTTTGAAGTTACGATGCCACCACAGAATACTAAAATCTACCTTTTTCAACACATAACATCAGTAAGTGTTATAAGTATAACTTAATAAAATGTTGGAAATAGCTTTATCATATATAAAATAAAATGTTTCTGAATCATGAAATTATGAAATAAAAGAGTCAAAAATAAAATGGGATTCCAGATTTAGGAAAACCAAAGTACTTTTGTTTGATCATCTGTGTGTGCTTGTGTGCATGGACGTGATTATATAATTCTCTTATCACAGTGGGATCAAAACCATCGATTCGTCACAAGTGTACTGATAGAATATATTTGAACAAAACCAAACATCTGAACCATAAAAAAAGAAAACCCTTACAAAATATATCCATCCCTTTATTGTATAACTAACTTCAACAGCACAATTTTGAGGGGAAGAAACAGCACAACAGAAAGCACAACTTAAGTCATGAACACCAATCATAACTAGCAAAACTGGGCAGCCCTGTGCACAAAGCTACTGCCATTGCAGGGTCTGTGGAGGAGGGTCAAATATAAGCAGCCTTACCCAGTCTTGTGGAGAGACTGTTTCCCGTTTCGAGCCCATGACTTCCAGGTCGTGATGGAGCAACCTTACAGAAACACTCTTAAACACTTCGATTTTTAAGTAAATTCAGAGGAAGCACTTTGATTTTTATCAAAAAAAATTATGTAGCAAAAGAACCTCCTACAGAAACACTCTTAAACAGGCCCTACATCTCAATAAGAAACACATGGAATCAACTCTACATAACAAAAAAATCATTCTATTCAATACAAACTAGCACTAAAAATTACATAAACCATCAATCTTAAATTTGTAAAATTTATCTAGACTTAACTACAAACCAAATACATATCTATACAAACATTTCAATTTTTGATGCCCATCAACCACCATCCAACGCTAACCACTTTGCCACTACTGAATTATAAACTATATACATAGTTTATAAAAGAATATATATAAACTTTATACCAAATAAAAACTAAACATAGCTTCTAGTTCAAATCCTAGACTTAAAATTGAATTACTAATTTTCCTTTATATCTTCGAAATGAATATGTAATACACAATATCATTGCCATCATCCCCCATAAATGATCAATACACACAAACCCACAAAGCGACCACGCTAGAGAACTGCGAAAATATCATAACCCAGAACCTTATCGAACCCCCTTTGCCCAAATTTCTTGTATAGCGTTGACCATTTGATATTAAAACATGAACTTCGGAGAAGGAAGAAGTAAACCCTAGCATGTTCTGAAAGGCCAGTAATCCAAATCCAACATAGCCAACAACATAAAATTAAGAAAAAAATTATAACAAAAAAGCATTCATAAGCCTGAAGCTAAAAATTCAATAAATTCACTGTTTTTGAAGACAAACAACGAAATCGATTAAGACCCACATCAAATTACGATCTCATAATCATCGTCGAAGAAAAAACCGTTGCAAAGTTTAAGATCTTTAGGGTTCAGAATTTACCGGAGGTTTTCTTGTTTGGCAACTTGGGAAACTTCAACGAGGAGCGTTTCTGAGCAAAACGAAAGGGATGGGGCGTGGAAGCTGTATATATACTATATAGGCACAGAGAGACAGCGCCTTCCACATGATAAAAGGCGCGAAAATACGAAACTGTCCCTCTTGTTACCTGCAAACCCTGTACCTTTTGGTAAAGTTTTTGGTGGGTGTACCTTTTGGTAAATTGCTGGAGGCCTTCGGTTACATGATTTACATCTCATTAAATAATTAGAATTCAAAATTCAAAAACCCTTATTTTGTTTTCATCTTTTTGAAAAATATTATTAATTAGGTAACACTTCTGATTTTAATTAGGGGTGGAATTGGTTATGTAACCGAACCGATGTGGCTCAACCGACTATCGTATCGACACTGGCAGTAAGGCCAAACTCGCAACTGCCATCGAAAAATTCGATTACCGACGACTTCGGTTTTAGTAGTTGTCGGTCGACTTCTAGGTTGTGGTCGGTCAACTTCTAAGGTGGAGGTGGTCGGTCACCTTCTCTCTCTCTTCTATCTTCTTCTCCGGCAACACTGCCAAGTGCCAGCTCTATTATCTTCTTTTTCTCCAGCTCCCTCGTCTACAACTTCGTTTGGAAAAATTCAAATTGCCACCGTACCCAACAAGGGTCGGTTCGGTAGAGAACCGCCACTCATTAGCTCGATGATCCACCACCTCGGTTTTTTCGGTTTGCTTTCAGTCGGATACGGTTTATCTAATACTTTTCTTACCCCTAATCTTAATTGTGATTGCTAATAATCATGATCGACTTTGAACAAAAAAAAAAAGTCATGATCGATCGTGTGGACAGGCATGGGATTCCATGTTGTGGCCTAGGCTTGACCCAAACCAAGCCTAATTAGGTTTGATAAAGTCAAACTTGAGTTCGATAAATTCATGCTACAATAGAATTTGTTTTTGAAATCATTTAATTGTCGCACAATAATCCCATAGATCACAAACTGACTTGTCACAAGAGAAATCACTTTGTCACCACCGATTAGCGTATTTCTCGACAAACCACTAAATTGTCGCAAGAGAATGTGAAGATAAATATTTAGGTTGTCGTGCAAGAAGTCCATACATCACAAACTGACTTGTCACAAGAGAAATTACTCTGTCATCTAAGATTGGTGTATGTCCCGACAAACCAATAAATTGTCCCAAGAGAATGTGGAGACAAATATTTTGATTGTCGCGCAAGAAGCTCATGGATCACAAACTAACTTGTCACAAGAAAAATCGCTTTGTCACCTCAGATTACCCGCCAATATGTGCGGTATGTGGGTGCTGGTGTGTTACATTACGCGACAAAAGTTTAAGTTTGTTGCAAGAGACCTTTTCTAGGGACAAATTAAGTTTTGTCAAGAAAAATGTTTGTCGCAAAATCTAGTTTTTCTTGTAGTGTCAGGATAAGCTGAGCCGAACCAATTCAATAATGACTCCTAACTAAAGTGTTTAAAAGAAGGTATAGTTGAGTAGGTTTGTAAAATGGGTTAGGTTGGCCTGACCCTAAGAAAGAAGTGCTCAAGCCCTACTTGGCCTTGGGCTTTTTTGGCCCTAATGGTTGGATGGGTGGGGTCAAGCCAGGCCGACCTTATACCAAATAGGCTAGGCCTTATCTAAGGGCCTAGAAACCTTCAAGCCTATGGGTGGGTCACCGAACGGGGCCAATTTGACCCTACCAAATGATTGGACCACTGTTAGTTTAATTAAAAAAAATTAACTTGGTTAAAATGGGGTTTGAACCTACAAGTTATTTGATTCTCATTCCATCATTATGCCACTTAAACTAAAGGCTTTACTTGCCAAAAAGAATAACCAATTTCTAAAATATGAAAATGATACATTATTTATCAATTATAGCACTTCGTTAGGGTCGGGCCATGACCAAAGTGTAAGGTCCAAGCCCTACTCACTCATCGCTTAAACAAACTAGACTAGGCTTGTTGAGTAAGTCGTTTGGACGGTCAATAAAGAGGGCTGGGTTAAGGCCGGCCCATCGGGCCTGGGTCATTTTTACAGACCTATGGTTAGTATTTTAAATCATAAGAAGAGTGTGTACTAACTATTTGTAACTATTTTCTAGTAAGATTTTATAAGCATGGACATATTTATCAGTAGTTAGATCATGCAATAAATGAGATGCATCACACTATTTAACAAAAGATAAAAAAGTAATTATATATTTTTTTAAAAGGACTAATAATCATTTGGTCTAGTGATCGACAACCAATTTTTCCTTTATAGAAAGAAATTATGTGTTTGAATGGACGACACTTGTTTATTAATTAAAAAAGTTAAAAAGAGGTGGGCGGTATTTTATATTATTATTCTTTAACAAAGTTCTTAAATGAAGTTTTTTAGTCTCAAAAACTTGGTGAAATGGTAAGATAAATTTTAGGTTCGTTAACTATAAATAACATACCACCAAGAAGCTATAAGATTGAAATTAAATCATGTGTGTTGAGAGTGTCGAAATATGACATTTGCATTTAAAAGCTTACATCAACATATAATTAGATTGCAGACTTCTCCATAAATTGCCAATTATTTTAAATTAAATGCTTTAACTTTAACTTGCGATCTTTACAAGTAAATCATGCAGGCCAATTTGTGGCCACACGGGAAAACAAAAATCACATCAGGCTTTTAAAGCCTTATCATCAAAATATATAAAGTTTTGAATCTCTCCCTATCCATTGCCGACGAAAATTCTACTCAATTTTTTTGTTAGTGTCCGATAAACTACTTGATGAGATACTTTCTAGGATTAGTAAAACATGATTAGTGTTCATAAAGTTAAACACCTAACGTTCCTGCAGGACAGAAATCCAAGTGAATATATATACACCAAACACTTGGTGAGAAGTATTAGAGAATCCCACTGAATATACAACAAACGCTTGATTCTAATGAAATCTATATGTGGTTAATTATAGTTGGAAAAAGCATTTCATGATCTGCAAGTGAACTCATCGAGAACTATAGTTGCAAGTGTTTGATCTCTTTATTTTCAGCATTTCAACATCTAGTTTATACAATTTTTTTCTTTGAACAGAGTTAAAAAGAAGTGGATGAAATCAATACTAGTTAAATGGACAAAGAATCTTATCATAAGATTAGTGCCTAAAAGTGAAAGGCGTATTTCCGAGCTGATTTCACCCTGCCAAACACAATATTATGCATCAGAAAAGATCAATTAAAGCACTAAGCAGACAAACCAACCCATGTAATATAACAGAATAAGTAAACAGAAAACCCCAAAATAAAACAAGACTACTATATAGAATAAAAAAGATATAAGGACNTATAAAGACAAGAGCGTAGACGAGAGAGAGAGAGAGAGAGAGAGAGAGAGAGAGAGAGGTGCACAATGGAAAAGTGAGTACCTCTTTCACCTGTGCCTTAGGTGAAGATTCAAACCTCTCTATCATGCAGGAATTCTCATTTTAATGTGTTTCTTCAACTGGACTCCCACTGACAATTGATTTCACAACATCCTCCCGAGAAATTGAAAGGCCTTGAGATTCTAGTACAGCCTTTGGACTAAGTTCTTTACTTCCCAAGTTTCCACGCATAGAATCTCTGTTGACAGTGTGAGAAACCTCTTCTCTCAAGCCTGATGAAGCAGACAGGTCATCAACTATCTTATCCTCAATCTTTCTTCGTTTAGGCTGAGGCGAAGAGCTAAAACTCCTTCTCAAGGACTTCTCTGAAATCTGGAATTCAGTTGATTTCGAATGACCTACATCTCTTTCATCAATAATACTCTGTTCATATTCTGGAGAATTGTGTGAATGTAAAATCGGCTGAGCCAAGTTACCCCTAGTCTCATCCCTAGAAGCAGTACAAGGAATCTCAACTGTAAGATTCTTTGCATCCAGGATTGTAAAAGAACCAGGTCCGGACACCAAAGCAAAATCAGCATCAGTTGAGAGAATAGGCTTACCAACAGCATGAGAATCCAGTGCACTCTCTTCTGAGACCAATTCAGTTGATTTTGCAGCATTAACATTAGCTACTTGCAAGGCAGTTGGATGATCTATCAAAGAAGATTTCTTTTCGCTATTAGCAACTGCATTCTTATGAGCATCGGATGTTTCTTTTACTGATGAGACAACATTTCCATTCGAGGCTCTTCTAGATTTATATATCTCCTCCGCAACAGCTTTGGATAAACCACACTGGAGCTCCTTTTCTTTGACTGGAACTTCCCAATCTCCAGGGATGAGATACTTTTTACTTGGCAATTGACACTCATTCCTTTATCCGGTATGTCTTCAGCTTGCATTAAGGAAATAGACCTTTTTTCTGCTAACCTGTCCTGTATTCCCTTCTTAAGAGCAGGAGTAGAAATTGCATTCACACAGGATTCATCTACGTCATCAAAATCAAGTTGTTTGGGCTTCAAAATCACATTATAATCAGCAGCCTGCCTTGGGACTAAAACTTCCGCTCCAACTCTAAGCCCAGTACCATCCAAGTTAGACCCAGAAGCAATAGAATTAGCTTCAACAGATCCTTCAAGAACAATTTCAGAATTAGCACTTGTATTTCTACCAGCATACTGATCTGCAACATTTTCCTTGTCTGAAGAACCTATTGAATTTGCTGCACATAAGTCTAGATCCTTTTTAATTGGAACAGACCTTCCAGCAGATATTTGAGCTATCTGTGCATCACGAGACTTGTTAGATGCAGCAAACCTTGACTGGTTAATTCTTTTGCCAGACATGTTGGAGTTGGCATCTTTTGCTATTTCTTCCGTACTATGCATTTCCTGCGACCCAGTACTTCTGGAGACATACTCCTCAGCAGAATTTACCTTACTTGATTGCTTTTCCCCATTTACTGCAGACAACTCAAGATTATTTTGGACAGGCAGGGACCTTACAATGGACATTTGAGGCCCCTGTGCATCACGAAAATCAGGATCTCCTCCGTTCAAACTTAAAGGCTGAGGTGGTTGTGTTGATTTACCAGTAGAATGTTTGAGTGTACCGCCATCACCCTTCCTAAAACCACAAGAGCTATCTAGCTTTCCAAAATTTTTAGGTGTCCCGGAAGAACTTCTAGATCTTGTTGTTCTGCAACAGTAATCATCATGTTCCTTGCTCGAGCACTCCCCCACTTTTGTTTTCACTTCACAGCTTCCATCAATGATATCAAAATATTTGACCACTTCCATCATTTCATCAACATGTTTGGGTTGTTGCATTGAATTGCTAACACCATCTTCCTTTGCACTGTCAGACGAGTGCTCCAACTTCAACAATTTGTTAAGACACTTAAGCTGTTGACTAGCACTTCTAGATCTTGTTGTTCTCCCACAGTATATGCTGCTTCCCTTCTCCTTGCTAAAGTAATCTCCTACCTTTGCTTCCCTCTCTCGGCCACTGTTATTAGTGATATTAGAGTAATCAACCAATTCCAGCGGTTGATTTACATGGTTAGACTGCTGTGTTGATATGCCAACAGAATCTGCAAGGGCACCACCATTTTTGTTGACAATACAGGCTGAGCCACTGACATTAAAAGAGCTGTGATGTTGGCCAGAGCTTCTAGATCTTGTAATTCTACCAGAGTCAGTGGCAGTACTTTTTTCCTTAATTCGAAGTTCGCCTAATTTTGGTTCATCTACTGCACAAGTATTACCACTTGTATCAGAAGGTTTGACCAAATTCATTTCATCAACATGGTCAGACTGTAGGGAAAATATAGAAGGCCCAATAGTTCCACCAGCATAACCATTAACATTGTTCTTATCCTGTGAACAGCTTTTCTTGGCACTGTTGCGAATTGCCAGAGCTCTTTGTCTTGACTTGGACCTTTGAACTCTAGCCAGTGATAAAGCTGGGTCATGGTAAATGTCTGAGATTCTTGAATCCCTCTGATCTTCAGGAGACGTAACACTAGGATCCTCTTCTCTCTGATCTTGAGGAAAACCATTAGAAGCACATCCAGCATTTCTGATGGGGCACTGTGGCAAAATTGATACCTCAACTCCTGCACCTCTAGCCAGTGATAGAGCTGGGTCATGGTAAATGTCTGAGATTCTTGCATCCCTCTGATCTTCAGGAGACGTAACACTAGGATCCTCTTCTTTCTCTGGTCTTGAGGAACACCATCGGAGGCACACCCAGCATTACTTATGCGGCACTGCGGCAAAACTGACACCTCGTCTCCTGCATCAAGACCTTCATTGAAATCACGAAGCTCGGCGCACAAACCTGGTAGCTCCCCATTGTGAGCTCTAGCAACTGGCTTATCAAACACCGAGCAATGACTACCAGTAAATGGGATCACAGACTGTCTGCAAGGGAATGGAATTCCTGAAACGAGCTCTTGTTTGCTCAGCACTGTGATGAAAAAATTGAAATATTGTTAATTAAGCCCTGGATATAAGTCCCTCACCAACAATAAAAATGACCAGGGCATTGTACATACATGCATATATACATAACATACAGATGTGTTTGTGTGGGCATACTCAGTTACTTTTTCGGTCATAATCAGTTGGTGTATTGTCCCAATTACAAACATAGCCCAAAATATAAAATTTTCTGGGCAACCACACAGAGGATTAAGAAACCCTTGACGGTCGCAATTACACAAATACATAATGCAATATTGAAAACTAGGTTTCGCTTCTTTATCTTCTACAAAGAGTGATTGCTACTAAGGCAAAAAAACACAGCAACTTGCCGTCAAAATCAACAAAATTAACAATGCTATCTAAAAGTGTATGACAGATTGAAATTGATGGAGATGAAGGTGGAAAAGTACCACTGGGTCGGAGGACCAAAGCCAGGGAGGAGGGGCAATTCCCTCAATGAGGAGTTTGGAGGCGAGGTGTTGGTCGAAAAGGTGGGTCTAGTGCTTGGCTTAGTCGATGATCCAGTTCTTCCTCTCGAAGATCTGAAAGAACAGCTTCTCCATTGTCGACATTTTTCACACTTGAGCCATGAATCGATTAACTGAGAGAGAGAGAGAGAGAGAGAGAGAGGTTTGATGTTTGGGGAAAGGACGGTGGAGATTGGATGGCGATTAGCGCGGCTTCGACTTTCAAATTTTGGGGAAAATGAGTTTGGGTCTTGGGCCTTGGGCCTTGGGCCTTGTTTCGAGGCACATAAACATGTTTCAGTCGAAGCCCAATCAGCGCAGTAAAAGCCCGAAAGTCGAACCCACGTCTCCAAAACGACGCCAACCCATCCCGGATCCTCCGTCCTCTTTCCCAAACCCCTCTCTGTTAACTGTTAACCAAGCTCTACTCAGTCTCTTCAAATGCACCTCTAAACCGCTAAAACCCTAACCCTCCTATTTCCAGACAAGGCTACTCTATCTCCGCACAATCTCATTCCAGTGGTCTTCGTCTTCGTCTTTTTTTTTTTTTCTCCGGTTTTTCTTTTCTTCTCCAATCTCCCTTCACTTCCAGTTTTCCTCCTCCCTTCCTAATCTCTCTCTTCCCTATCCCTCCCCCGATCTCCTTCTCTTCCTCCTCTCCCTCCCCGGATCTCTTCTCTCCCTCCGACGACGGCGCGCCTCCGCAGCTCCCTCACTACCAAAAGCCACTGCCGCAGCAGAGAGCGAGAGAGAGAGAGGAGAATGGCGACCACAGCAATGAACTTAGCTCTAACAAACCCGTCGACTTTCAGTCTTCCAAAGTCTGCAAATCCTTCAAAGCTTAGGGTTTTCACTCTCAGATGCTCCTCCGCCGCCTCAACCGCAGTCCCAGGTACTGCTGCTATTTCTTTTGTTACCCTTCTTTTTTTATTCACTAGAGTTTGATTTCACAGTAATTAGATTGAAGAACAAGTTGATTGGGTGCAATTGGAATGCAGATTAAACAACCCACAAGTCATTCATTCTGCTCTTAGGGTTTAGGGTCTGTTCTCAGCATTCATGTTTTATATGAATAAGTAATCAAGTAAGCTAACTGAAAATTGAGGTATAATATGTATTGCAAGCTAATATCTAAGTCTCAACCCTTTGGTTTTTATGCCCTGTATGTTGCATGCGATAATTACAATTATCTCATTTTAAAGTCTCTCAGAGAATTCACAACTCATTTAATATGAGATTTTTAATCCCTTTCTAACCCCAAATCCCACCTCACTTCCTCATCTAAACATACAATAAGAGAATCATTGCATGTTAGTCAATTAAATTTTGATCTTTCTTGTGCTTTAGATTTGGTAGAAAGACCTTGGAAGACTTCAGATGCTAGACTTGTGCTTGAAGATGGTTCAATCTGGAGAGCAAAGTCATTTGGTGCTTCAGGAACCCAAGTTGGTGAAGTTGTATTCAATACATCCTTGACTGGGTGAGATGACTTATAAATTTTGTACCTCCCGGAAATTTATCTTACATGCCGACTGTCATTCTGGGTTCTTTGTTTTCATGGGGTTTAGCTGCCTGCTATATAAACTTTTTCATTTTTTTTTTGGTAAGAATAATCCTTTCAATTTCCAGTATAAGGGTTTCTCAACCTTTGACTGTGGACCCTCTCTTTTGAACTTGAGGCAGTATATTAACTTAAACAAGTATTAGTTACCCTTCTCGGAACATCTATTACAATTAGTTTCAAACAGCTCCTGCCTTTCTTCCAGTTGAGAGTGATGATAATCACACTTTGGTTAAAGGAGATCTAGTGCTTGCATTAGTGGAAGTAGTCAGGTTGGGTATCAATGTTCAAGAGTTGATAAGTTCAGCATGTACTTGAAGTCTGATGTATAGGCATTCTACATTTTTACGCAGGTATCAAGAAATTATTACAGACCCTAGTTATGCTGGCCAATTTGTCCTGATGACAAACCCACAAATTGGAAATACTGGTGTAAATTTTGGTAGGTGGAGTTTTCTTTCTTAATTTTTAAAAATTGTATCATCTTGGATATGTTGAATTCTGACATTGATGCCTTGCTTATCAGATGATGAAGAATCAAGGCAATGCTTCCTTGCTGGTCTAGTGATCAGAAGTTTAAGTATCAGGTATGCTTCCTTCTCCTAATACTTCTGTAGGAACATTAATATCAGCTACTTCACTGAATGGGCTGTACTCAGTTTTCCAATAAACCGTTTCTGTCTATTGTTTTGCAGTACTTCAAATTGGAGATGTGCAGAACCACTTGGTGATTATTTAGAAGCAAGGAATATCATGGGAATTTGTAAGTTAAACCATGTTGTTAATCTTTAAGGCACTAATATTTTGCAGAATCATGCTAATTGGTGTGCTATGCTGTATTTGTATCGCTTCTGACTTTTACTTTTGATGCTGACTGATTATGCAACAGATGATGTTGACACACGTGCTATCACCCGCAGATTAAGGCAAGATGGAAGCCTTATTGGTGTTTTGAGCACAGAAGAGACAAAAACAGATGAAGAACTATTGGAAATGTCTCGTTCATGGGACATTGTTGGTAAGGATTTCATGGAGTTAGTTGAAGAAGGCAAAGGATTAGAAGTCCATGGTTTCTTGTTTTTAATTTTGCAGGGGTTGATTTAATAAGTGGTGTTTCATGCAAGACCCCTTATGATTGGGTTGATAAAACAAATTCTGAGTGGGATTTTAACTCCAATAGAAGAGATGGAGAGGCTTTTCGTGTAAGTCAGCATTGAGTTCTATTTACATTACTATCGGGCCTATTTGGTAGCAGATGCGATAGCAAATGGACTGGTATTGCTCTTGTTGGTAGTTCAGTCTTAATTGACTTTTTTTTTTTCTTTTTTTCTGTGGTTCTCAATTGAAGGTTGTTGCATATGATTTTGGAATCAAGCATAACATACTTAGGCGCTTGGCTTCCTATGGCTGTAAAATCACTGTTGTGCCTTCAACATGGCCAGCATCAGAGACTCTTAAGATGAAACCAGATGGGATCCTTTTCAGCAATGGCCCCGGAGACCCATCTGCAGTGCCTTATGCTGTTGAAACAGTCAAGGAGATACTTGGAAAGGTTCCTGTTTTTGGAATTTGCATGGGTCACCAGTTGCTTGGCCTGGCATTAGGTGGAAAAACTTTTAAAATGAAGTTTGGTCACCACGGAGGAAATCATCCAGTCCGCAATCTTCGTAGTGGACATGTTGAGATAAGCGCTCAGGTGTGTAATTCTTATAAATTTCTCTTACATAGAATGGCCTTTTTAAGATTCCATTATATATTATAAATTTGAAAGAATTGAACTGGCATCGTGAAGGGACAGGTAAAACTGTAAATTGGGTCTTGAGATACATTATGCTGTTTTTTATTATTTATTTCTTTTTCATATTTGTGGCAGAATCACAACTATTCGGTTGACTCTAAATCACTTCCAGAGGGTGTAGAAGTAACTCATGTCAATCTTAACGATGGGAGCTGTGCTGGTCTTGCCTATCCTGCACGAAACATCATGTCTATTCAGTACCACCCTGAAGCATCCCCAGGACCTCATGATTCAGATTATGGTAATGTGAATTATGTTTCTACAGACTGATAAATAAATATCAAATTTTATGACCATCATTTATGGTGGGTGCTTGAACCAATTGCATCAGAATAATCCTAGAGGTATGCACTCTTCATAGGAAATCTAGGAATTTCATCACCAACTGAAAGGTGAAGGTAGAGCTCATAGGATGAGGATTTTAACGCTGTTACTTCTTCATCTCTAGTTTCTTAGCCCACACACCCTATACCATTTTTTTTTTAATATTTTACATACTAATGATACTGATGTAAAGAAAATTTTTACTGCAGCTTTTAGGGAATTCATAAAGCTGATGAAGAAAATCAAAGTAAATGCATGAACAATATCTGCACTGGGCTTTATTTGATGGATGGCATGCCTAAGATGGGGACGGTTCAAATCCAGCCGTGTCTATGGGATTAACATCCTATTTAGGAGTGTTCTTCCCCCAGTGGTGGATTGCATGAAAATGCAAGCAAATGAAGCAACCAAATGCATTTGGTAGCAACAAGAATGCTTGAAGAACCTGTTCTGGCCATGGCCTTGTCCAATTTAGTGTTGTAATGATGCAACTCATCTTCTGATCACAAAACTTACTGAATTCCTCGCAGTAATATTTTATTCCCTTCCTTAATACTTCATTCCAGCTTAAATTTCTAAGCGCGACAAAGGATGAAAACTGCGCTTGGCGCGCTTGTTGAGGGTCTAGAAGCTTTGGTGAGCCATTCTTCTGAAACACACAGTTCTCAAAGTCTTGGTACAGTGACTGGTTTATGATAGCTTCCAAATGGTATAGCACTGCCTTTGAATACTTGGAATTTAATGACAGTTTAAATGGTTGGAGAAGCATATTCAAGTTGTCCACCAGGGTGGTATCTGATATTTCAATTTGGGCTACAAGGATTTTGCAGAATTGTTTTACTGACAGTCTTGCTTCTGATACTATCTGCAAGAAACCTTCCACCATTACTTCCTCGCTGACGGGCATTAAGTTTTCTGCATTCCCATCATTGGATTTTCCTTTCTTTGGAAAATTCCCAAGCTTTTCGGGGGTTTGGTAATTCTTCCATTATAAACTTGAGAAACTTCCTCGGAATCTGTTCGGTTTGGAGAAGTTTCATTCTTGTGCAGTTGTGCTTCTTCTTTAACCGCGGGAACAACCATGACATCACTCCCCCACTTTTTGGTTATGCCTGAATAGATGAATGAGAATCTGTTAATGGCACAACAATATTAGAATTCCTGCAGTTCCTGATTGCATTTTCGGATTCAGTGGTTATGATAGCAGGCTTACATCTATTACAAGATGACACTGAGTTGAAATCCCCCAAACTATTTCTCCTACTTGACCTGAAGTACTCATTACCAGGTGATGTTTGAAGCACAGTGATGTGGTTTGCACATGAGCCAGTGACAGATTTATGATCCTCAGCTGGACAAATGTGGGACTCTGAGTTGTCTAAATCAGAAGGGAATCCTTTTCTTGAAGCCGAGTTTTCCTTGTAATTTGATAGAACTGTTTCATACCCATTTCCTTCTAGCCCATACTCATCCCAACTTTCGGATAATGTTCGATTCTTCATTGGAATTTGTTGATACCCGAGCACTGGTTCATCTTCATAACTCTGTTAAATGTCTCCAAATTTAGTGAACTTTTTCCAACCATAAATTCAATCTTTATGTATTTGACAACCAAAGAAAAGATGGTTTATCCAATATCCAATAGACTAGTCAAACATACCAACTTGATAAGGGCAGAAATGCAATAGTTATTACAGAATGGAAAATATACTTGAACCACAGAAAGATTATAGTCATAAAAAACAATGAAATTTAAATTATATAATTGGGAACTGAAACCACATCATAAAGTGAAGATGCACATTGGAGTAACAATGAAGAACACAGAGCAAATTCCAAACTCTAAAGCGAAAATGAAAGATGGCTAAAATTTATACTCACAGGTGGGAAAACAGGGTAGTCTTGAGCAGAGAACTGAGAAGCAGGGCGTGAGGCAGGGGAAGAAGAAGGAAACCTGAGATTTGCAGGGCTGCTTCCTTGCACCAAAGCAGCATGGAGAGCTCTCAGCTCCACTGCTTTGGCAATGGCAGCTTGAATCTCTTGCCTGTTAACCTCATTGTTCTTATTGTTATTGTCTGGGTCTTGAAAAATTTTACTGTCAGTGGTAAAAGCAGCCATGAAACAAAGAAATGGACAGAGTAGTAGAGCACGTACAACCAGAGAGTAGAACAAAGGAGAAGTGGGAAATTCTTAACAGAGAGAAAGGAACAACGAGGATTAACAAGTGGGTATCCAATGCTTGGCTTTGATTTGCAGGGAGGAAGATCATATCCACTGTAGAATCTTGGAAAACCAGAAAACTCAGAGAGGGAGAGAGAGAGAGCTTTTGTCCTTGTTCTTAATGGATTTGATAGAATGAGAGCATGTGAAGCTGAGAGAGAGGTAGAGTAATTCTTACTCTATGCAGGCATGGTGTTCAGTATAAACCAATTTACCAAAATGCCTATAGTTTCCTATATCAACCATAAAACCAACATGAGGTGGTGGTACCACTGTAAACATGATTGCTTGTACTACTAATTAGAAGATGTTTTGCTATATTCCACTACTATGTCAATGGTCTCAACTCTCAAGTGATGGCAATGCCCACTTTATCTGTGAAATAGTGTATGTAATCATAGCAATTGATAATCTAAGTGAGTTGGCCCTTGAAGTTAAGCTGCAGCTGCATTCTGATTGCACATGCTTTTTTTTTTCCCTTTCAAGTTTCAACCTGTCATATAAAAGAGAAAATATTGCGTTCATGTTGAAGTTATGATGAATATAATATTGGAGTATGATATTTTCACAGAGATTGTCTGTGGATTATGATGATATATATTCTACTCGGCTCTAAAAGACTATGAGTTTTTACAGAATTTTTCAGTAAGTGTAGACACAAAAGCAAAAGATGTTTTATATATACGAAATATGGCATAGATCAAGCTTTAACGCAAAGTAGTACTACCCTCTAACCCCGAAAGCTAAGTCTGGAAATCATTTGTTAATATATTATTTTATTTTGTCTCCAACAATTTTTTAATTTTTTAACTAGAAAAACATTCAAAACTCACTTTTATAACGAATACAAAATATT
The DNA here is from genome assembly GCA_003254865.1 of Dryas drummondii. Lineage (NCBI taxonomy): Eukaryota > Viridiplantae > Streptophyta > Magnoliopsida > Rosales > Rosaceae > Dryas > Dryas drummondii. Next base: position 1,098,112 of record QANW01002708.1, on the reverse strand, counting down.
GAATTAGCATTAATACTCGCAAGCCATGCATATTGACATTATTGCATATGAGTAAATATGAATTTTGACCAGTGACTACAAAGAAAATAAGTAGTTGAGGACTTATTTTATGCATGAAACATTGAAACTGAATGAGAAATCAATTAAAATGCATAAATTGGAAAAGTATGAAGTTATGAGAATGAGGGTAGTTTGGTCCATGACAAAAAATTTCTGAGCTGTCCAATTGCCGAAAGGAGTGGACCGGGGGACAGAAATATCCTAAACCTTCCAAACACTCATTGTCTTGCTTTTCTGTAATTTTAGTGAATATTGTAAAGCACTGTACAGTGCCACAGTGGGGACCAAATGAGGTCCTCCCCCTTGGTACCCCGGTAGATTACCAAAATGCCCATAAATTTCAGAACAGGAATGTTTTGGACATCATGGACACGAAGCAAGGGTATTTTTGAGAAAAAAAAAGGATTAGTTTATTAATGGCTTGATCTTTTGTTTACCAAGAAAAAAAAAAAAAAGGCTTAATCTTTTCTTCATTGTGGAAAAGGAATTCCATGTAGGATTTACGAAATGTTTAACATTTGAGTTCGTTGTTTCTATCAAGAAATGAAATTTTGAAAATTTCGACGAAATTTCATCGAAAAATTTCGTTTTTGGGGAGTCTCGAAATTTTATAACATATCCATTAATTTTCGATAATTTTTCAGCGAAATTTTTCTTAAATTGCAGCCGAAATTTGAAGCTGTCACACGTATATTTTTGTAAACTTTCTGCAAAATTTCACCTAAATTTGGGTGAAATTTCACCCAAATTTCGTCGAAATTTCGAACCCATCCATTTTCAACATTTCCCAACCCTCCCCAGTGATTTATCTACACTTCCCAGCCCCCCCCCCGACTACTTTTCTGCATTTCTCAGCCCTTCTCCGGCGACTTCTCTGCATTTCCTGGCCCTCCCGGTTGGCTTTCCCCCGTGACCCCAGAACAGAGATCGACATCGAAAGAGAGTGAGGTGACAGAGATGCAAGAGAGAGAGAGGGGAGAGAGAACTGAGAAACAAAGATGAGGAAGAGAGAGAGAGAGAGAGAGGAGCGGCGGCACAAAATTGAGAAAAGAGTGAAAAGATATGTGTATCAGTATGACTAGGGTTAAGTGATTAATAAATATAATATAATATACTCAAAAGGCTTATTCAAAGACTTTAGCTTTTTTATTTTGGGAAAGGCTTTAGCTGTAAGCCTTTAAGCGGGTGGATATTAATTTGTTTTTTTGGCCATCAGCATATTGGGTATTAGTATTATAAATTGGTGGAAGTAATAGGTTTTATAATTTTTTAGAGTTCTAGAGTTTTAAGAATATCGAGTATAAAAAATTTAATAATAAAAAAAATATATATATAAACTAAACAACTATATAAACATAATTATATAATTTTTGTACAAAAAAAAAAAAACATAATTGCATAATTTATGGGTATTAACTAGTTTAATTAAAAACTTTGCACTAAAACTATATACATTACATATTTAAATATGTTTTTTTGTCAGACATTAGGGTATTAAAAATGTAATAAAACTTAATTAAAAGTTTAAAACAATATAAACTATAATATGGTTTTTTTTTTTTTTAGAAAAAGTATAATATGGGTTTAATAATTTTATATAAGTTTATAAACTAAATATCACTATGGAGTATTTAAGTTTATAATTTTATATAAGTTTGTAAGTATATAAGTTTAATATACTTTAGGGTATTGTTGATGGTTTATGATTTATGAGGTATGGTTGAGTAAATTTAATAATATAGGGTATAGGGTATATAGAGAGTATATATAGCCTTATAGGATATATAGAGGGTATAGCCTTACATGGTGTAGGATATATGGAGGGTTATAGCCTTACATGATATATGGTATATAGAGGGTATATAGTTTAGGGTTTAGGGTATGAGGTGTTATTTATATAATTATTAATCAGTGACCCATTTTTTCTAATAGTATTTGCATCCAGCGCGCATTATATTCACTTTATATCACATGAAACCTACTATATAATTTAGTTTTTCAATATTTTTTATCTATGTAGTAAATAATATGTTAAATAAATATATGCTCAAGTTTCATTCAAAATTTTCATATTTTGATAGTAATTTCTGTCATTTTTATCTAATTTTATCGAAATTTTAATCCAAATTTCTACAAAAATTTCCGTCGAAATTTCCTCGAAATCGAAATTACGCTCCTTGATTTCCATAACCACTTTTGTTAGAAAATAATTAATTTATTGAAATTAACTTTTTGAAGCAACCACCCTCCCAAAAAGTTAATGTGGTTTGTCAACCTCCACATGCTAAAAGTACTCTTCTCTTTTTTAATCAATTGCATATTTCATAATTATGGTTTAATAAATCACTAAGTAATCCTTCTTTTTTTATAGATTCACTAAGAATCTTTTTTTTTTTTTTGGAGAGGGGGGATCAAATTTGGTGCATTATGATTAATTTTATTACCCTTTCAACTGGACTACCTAATAACTGTTACTGAATAATCCTTCATAAAAATAATAAATTACAATAATTCTATATAATATATAATTATACATAAATTTATACGTATTTTTAATTTCACATTCTACTCACACAAGTCACAAGTCATAAGTCACATCTCTAATTCCATTTTAATAAAAAAATTAAACGACACATTAATTTAATTTTGTGCAGAAATTTTTTTACATGGGCATTGCTCAACAATAAACTTTATGAAATGACTTATTTTAATGAGATTCGTGTCACTTGTCTAAAATGATAATGAATCCAAACATAAATTCTCTCACCCAGCCAATGGAGCAAAGGAAATTTTATAACACAGTTCGACTCATTTTATTGAGGCACTTGAAATTTTGATCTCTATTTTTAAAACTTGAAGTTTTATTCTTTTAAACTAGGAAATGATTGAATTAATTAATTAAGAAGATAGTGGAGTATCAATCTATTTATATGAAGAGTAATTTGGTCTAAAAAATAACCAAAGAAGAGAAAATATTTTTGAAACCATATGTACGTCAAAATTCTTGATCAACAATGCCTTACATACATTAAAAAATTCTTCTTGTGTATACACTTGTCACACTCAACGAGAACCTTGGAAATAAAAGAGTGAACCTTGGGAAGAAAATCCACTCTAGTTTTTTTATGCTCATAAGGACCACCACTAGCATTAAGCTTGGAGCCGTGGTATATATATATATATGCTTTAATTCAATCTATACAAAGGGAATATTTGCAGAATTGCATGGGTTTGGGGTTGCTGGGATTTCTTTGTCATCCACAAGGAGAGAAATAAAAAGATTAAGAGATCGAACTAATTCACTTATAAACAAAATACACTTGGATTGCATTCCATATATGACTGAGAATTACAACCCTATATTTCTATAACACTAAAAAAGTACACCAAATGCAAAGCATTCCCATATATATCTCAATGAGAGCTGAGAATTAAGCACAGGGACTTGTAGACCAACAACGTAGAATAATTAACATAACCAAACAACAAAGACCACCTGAAAAATACAGAGTGACTTTGCTGCAATTCCCTATCCAACAACACCTACTAACTATATCTCGAGAGGGAATTTAACCACGGGACTTCTAAAACATGCCCACCAACAACAAGTCAACAACAACAACAACAACAACACAATAATTAAAGGACTAACACCTTATTAAAAGTTTGGAATTACTAGTAAATTACAAACTAGTCCCTAGTCCCTGTCCTTCTTATAATAAACACCAGTCTCTTCCTCCTCATCATCATTCTTGGCCATCCCAAGAGTGTTCTTCACAGCATCAGCAGCACCTTGGGCCATGTTCTTCATCTGCTCCCCAGTCTGCTGGAGAATCCCCCCAGTCTTCTCCTTGCCGGCCTGGGCCGTCTCTTGGGCCTTTTGGGCCGCCTCTTGGGCCTTCTGTGTGGTGGCCTCCTTGGTCTCGCAGGCCTTGTCTTTCACCTGCTGGGTCGCGGACTGGGTTTTGTCCTTGGCTGCTTGGGTCGTCTGGTAGGTCTTGTCCTTTGCGGCTTCGGCGGTCTGGTACGTCTTGTCCTTTGCAGATTGGGTCGTCTGGTAGGTCTTGTCCTTAGCCGCTTGAGCTGTCTGGCTGGTCTTGTCCTTCCCTTCTTGGGCCCTATCCCCTACTGAGCCCATCATCTGGCCAGTCTTTTCCTGAGATCGAGGCAACAGTAAATGTATATTTGTCATGGCCATCAAGCATATACATGAATCAAATTGTTTTGATATACCATAGAGATTGTTATAATGTTGATCTAAATCATTGATTGATAAATTCTTGTTTAGATGTGTGATTGAAACCCAATGACCCCAAGATTTAGTTTGACAATTAGTACAACGTACTAAGACAACTTAGTAAGTGATGAATAACCAATTATTCGGATTCAAATTCGCAGTCTTAACAAAATAATATATATAAATAGACAGACAAGTAGACAACTTCAGTTGCAAACATTCACAGTTATAAACATTAGTTAATGGTAAACACTAGTCAATGAGCTATGAGTCCGTACGTACTTGAAGTTTTTCTTATAAATAGACATGCATATAACATATATAGAACACTAGTAAGTAGCTAGCCAAACCATAGCTAAATTGTACGTGTATATATATATATATATGTCGCTCACTTCATGCATGGTGATGGAGTTGTATATATACCTGAGCTTGGCCCTTGGCTTCACCAGCTTTGTAGCTCTGTCTCTGATCATGGGACGCCATTTTTGCTTCTGAAAGTGATTGATAATATATAGCTAGCTTCTCTGTGTACGTTGACTGAGTGATAGTGTTTATCAGAATTGTGTATTTCTCTTCAAACTTGCGATCGATGATGGTAGTAATCATCAATGCATGGTATATATAGCATTTGAAGCGGGCTTGGGTGAACAACACGTGTCCTGCTTGGTTGACACGTCGCATGGCACGTGCCCTGCTCTGGTAAGGCTAGGTTTTGCTGCATGAGTCGGTTTTAACTTCGATGAGGATCACATGGATATGTCTTAGCGCGCGGTGCCTGGCCTATAGCCTGTTGACACGTCGCAGATTCGCGGTTCTGACATCACGTACATACACGAGTCTAGTGCCTAGAGTTTCACGATTGTTTATTGTAGTAAAATTTAGTGCATATAATATGTGATCAAAATCTATATATAGGGCGTGGAAGAAAGGTAGAGATGGAGAATATGTGGCTGTAAGGTAGGGATCGGAGGGCATATATTAGACAATTGTAAAGAGAATCGTTAGACATGTGCCCTGTACTCTACAACATGAAAAGCGCTTAAATTAATTAAATAGAGGGTAAAATAGTCATTGCCTAGCTTTTTGCTGAAGTTGAAGAAACCGAGTTGTGAGGGTTAGAGGAATACAAGTACGTAGAAGATATGATTATTGCTTGAAAGTTGAATTTCAATGATATGGCCGGAACTGCAAAAATTGAAATGGATCAAAGTAGAGGGATGATGTTTGAATTTCTTTACATGTTCTCCTTTTTCTCTCTGTTTTCTTGGTCTTCTTGAAACTAATTTTAAACTCCTAATATATATATATAGAGTTAAATGTATCATTGGTACACGAACTATATCATTTTTCTCAAATTAATCCACTAATTAATTTTCGTATCACATTGACCCATTAATTTTATTTCGCAGTCCAACTTGGTCCATTCCGTCACATTTAACCCATTTGGCCGTTAAAGTCTATCAGGTGCATCCCATGTGCGCTTTTGTGAGGACAAATTAGTATTTTCATCCCCCACGACAAGTCTTCTTTTTTGTCTTAAATGAAAATCTTGAAAAGAAATACAAACAATTATCTCTTCAAATAAATTAATATTAAAAATATATATATTAATATCAAATTAAAATTTGTGCAAAAAAAATCAAATAAAAATTATTATATATTTTTAAAAATTTATATTGAACTTTAAATCAATTAAAAATAAAAAATAAAAAACCATCTCCTTCCTCCCTCCCTCCCCTCCTTCACCGGTGCACCCCCACCCCAGCAAACCATCACCACCATCTCCTTCCTCCCTTTCCCCCACCACCTCACCCCACCAAGGGGTGACCTCCGGCGACTTTCCCAGCCACCGACTTCCCCCACCTTCAGTTGCCAGCTACAATCCCAAAATCCCATCTCCTTCCTCCCTCCATTTCCCCTACCCCAGTCGCCGTCGACTTTGTCCACTCCAGTCGTCGCCGACTTTGCCCACCCCAATCGCTACTATCTCCTTCCTCCTTTTCCCCCACCTATTGCCGTTGACTTCACCTACCCGAGTCGCAGCTGATTTCGGCCACCCCAGTTGCTGCTGACTTCGCCCACTCAAGTCGCCAACGCCTTCCCCACCTGCAAATTCGAATGGGTTGGTGGGTTTGATTGTGAAGAACCGGAGAAAGAAAGAGGGAGGGAGGAGAGGCAGTGAGAAAGAAAGGGAAAGAGAGGCAAAGAGAGAGTAGATATGAAGTGAGAGAAAGAGAGGGAGAAGGGTTGCCGGTGATGAGAAGGGATGTCGGCGTGTTGAAGATGGGAAGGGGGAAGGGTGTTGCATTTGTCTTCACAAAAATTCCAATTTTTTTTTTCACTTTTATTTTAATTTATTTTTTAAATACCAATCCTCACAAAAATCCCACGTGTGAGTCACATGGCCAGAATTAACGGAAGTTGGTACAAAATAGACGGAATCGACCAAGTTGGGCCGCGAAATAAAATTAATGGGTCAATGTGATACAAAAATTAATTAGTGGACTAATTTGGGAAAAATAATATAGTTCGTGGACCATTTGTGCATTTTTCTCTCTATATATATGTCAACACACAATTAAAATTCTACGAGATCGATCAGCAACTTAAAAACTGATTAATTTTTGGTATATATATACCATATACATGCAAACTGTGGGAATTAGAAAATAGAGAAAATGATCGCACGAGAGAACATTTTGATCATTTCATTGATTAATGATGAGCCTAAACATAATTAATACAAAGATCGATTTGTTACAGGTTATTGAAGAAATCTAGACATTTATCTCAAAATTAATTGGCAATTAAAAGGAGTATCTCAAATCCTTATAAGTTACTATGCAATACCTCATATTTTCAATGTGAAATTTTAATTTATCCCATCAACAGTACGTTATATTATATAATAACCTTCTTACCATTAACCAGGGTTCTAACTAGCTAGCCCTAACTATATGGTTAAGGCTTTAACCTTTTTTCAATTCTATTTTTGGCTACACCCATAATTCTGAGCCATTTTAGCTGAATCATCAGCTTTGATATATATATATATATATATATGCATATACTTCACGTACATACATACAGGCCGGATAAAATTAAGTTATAACAGTTGCAGCCACATATGCATACATTTCTATAATATTCAAACTGGAAGAGAGCAAAATTAAGCTCGATATATCTTTCTTTCTTTAGTTTAATTGGAGTAAGAATATATCTTCTCTAGTCATGAATATTTTTCAACTGCGCCCAGACTATAGGTGGAACACAACTTAACAAGGATTGCAACTTTAGGGTTATAATTTCACTGAGCGCACAAAACAACATGCAATATAATATCACGATTTATGTCCATCGACCTATATCATATTCATCATGAAAATCTTAGTTATAATATATATATAAAATAAACATGTTAGGCATGGAAAGGGTACGATGAGATAAGAGGAATTATGGGCGGGGACTATATATAGGTGCATCGCTTAAGTGTCATGCATGTATGTCCACCACCCTAATGAAGCTATTCTTGTAGACTTGTAGTTATATATATATTGTAACATATAAAGCAGCAACCTCATAAGCCATACACTGTTCATTCAAAGTGAATGCTAATTAATTAGATATTTGCCCAATGAAAAAAATAAATGCAGGTGATCGAATTAAAATGATCGGAACAAGGGAAAGAAAGTAGAGTGGTGACTGGTGAGCAAACCAAACCTGTTTCTTGTGCGCACAACAAAGCCAAAGAGAAGCAAAGTGAAGTTATAGCTGCTATAGCGAATAATTAATAAAGAAATTAAAGAGATTCTTAGTGCAGGCCCAATTTGCCATTAGAAAATGGGAGATGAAGAGAGAATATAAGAGTCAAAATTAATCTTGTATTTTATTCCAGTTAAAAAATCATAAGGATTGATTTTCCAATAACACAGCTATTTTTCTATAAGTAATTAAACAGCTGGGACCTTATTCTCATTCAAATAACTTTAGCACTTCCATGCCATGCATTAATAAGAAAGAGTTAGTATACTAGCTATCTCAGCAAAACGCTTCTCCATCTATCAATTCCATCTAACTCGATTACAAATTAGTAAATATGTGATTAGACTTATTCTATTAACTTTCACCGAGCATATTATTTCAGCAATACAAATGGTAAACAGAAACCATAAAAGAGAAGGGTATTAATTAAAGGTTGTGAACTTGGACTAGAGTCATTGAACGTACGTACGTAGGTCCTCAATGGAATTAATTCATCCCAACCAACCCTCTGCTACTTCTTTAATTCTATAATCTATACCAATTAATGAATTGTGAGCAAGGTTGTTGGACAATTAATTCACAACAACAATAGAGTAAAATAAATCTTGGGCCTAGGCCCGTTTGTACAGGCCTCATGGCTAGTTTCGGTTTGTTTTGTTTGTTGCTTGGGCCTCTGGCCCCCATTTCAACCAAGTTAATTTGTAGAGAGCCAGCAAGAAAATTATAAGCTAATATTTCTTAAGCAATAAATACTAAATTTTATCACAAATTATTTCAGATCCCAAATTTTATCTTAAATGATGTGTTATTATAGTATAAATCAACGAAATATTGACACATTATTTCAGATTCAAATTAGAAATATAAATTTAAGATCCCTATTATTACTCTCATGTATGGATAAGCTTAATTTCAAAGTCTGTGCCAAGAAGTCTCTTTTTTTCTTCTTTTTCTTTTTTCTTTTTTTGTTTTAAGGGACTCCATCTCTTTTCTTGACCAAGCAAACTCGTTTGAAATATTCCTATCGCCAATGGACCACCCAATACATGCCATCTGTGGCTCTGTGCTAGTGATCAATGTACGCAAAATTGGGGCAAATGCCAAGAATAGGAGACTTTCACAAGCTATAAATTGCTTTCAGATGGAAGAGCTTCTGCATTGTGCAATACTATTCTTACTACTTTTCAAATTCGATTCATTTCCATTCAAGAACAAATCACCAAAATGGCAAGCCACCAACAAGGTCATGATTTGGGATACAAGGCAGGCGAATTGTCTGGTCAAGCTCAGGTGGGTGTTTGATCAATTTGCTTTGGTGAATATGTAATCATTGCATTTTTATTGATTGTTCAAATTAATTATTCTTTTTTTTTTTCTCAACCTTATAAATTTTTGTAGGTAAAGAAGGATGACTTGTTTAACCAGGCAGCAGATGCAGCTCACTCAGCCCAAAACAAGGCCTCAAATGTTGCCCAATCAGCCCAGAACAAGGCATCGGATACAACCCAGTCTGCCCAAAACAAGGCATCAAATGCATCCCAGTCTGTCCAAGAGAAGGCATCAAATGCAGCTCAGACTGTCCAAGAGAAGGCATCAGATGCTGCTCAGACTGCCTCCCACCTCCTTCAACAGGTAACAACTAGTTACCTTTCCTTTCTTTCATTTTTACATAATATTCTTATTATTAGATCTAGTCGATCTCTGACTTAATGGGACATAACAAAAAAAAGTTAATGCTACATATACCACATTTCTAAATTACATTGTATATATGCCGCACCTCTATTAGTGAGACTCACTTGTATACGCAGGTCTCATTTCCTTTTTTTCAAATAAAACCATTTCGACCCATTTCTAGACCATATTATGTACCAAAAAATTACTCAATTTCATCAAACACAAGCCAATTTTGGTGTCAACCACTCAACCCATTACTCATTTCATGTTAATTAGTGAGACAAAAAACTAATCAAATCCACATGTTTTTCTTGTACCATATGTATGTACCACATGCATTTGATTGCAGACAGGAGAGCAAGTGAAAAACATGGCTGCTGGAGCAGCTGAGGCGGTGAAGAGCACTTTGGGAATGAACAACCCAAACAACCCCAGCAACCCAAGCAACCCAAGCAGTGCTAGCCCACTCAACCCAAGCGGCAACCCAAGCAACAACCCAAGCACTAGGATTTGAAGTGCTTTCTGATCAAGGCTGGCTAGCTTTAATTAAGCTGTGCTTTGCCTTGCCTTCAGTTTCATCAAAAGTACTTAATTTCTATGACGTGAAGCCTTCATGGGGATTAGCCATCCGCTGTTGAAGTGCTTATGCTTTGTTTTCTTTTCATATATGCAATCATGCAACAGCATTGTGTTTTTATTTCTCATTGCTTTGTTTTTCTTTTTTGGTAAATAAAAACAGACATCCTGTATACCTCCTTTGTTTAGAGTGATGTGATGTTATTCAGTTAATTGAAATGGATATTAAGAGTACTAATAAACAAAAAGATTGGTGAATCTCATGTCTTAATTTATTCTTTTGTCTCTTTATATTATCTCTTATCTCTATTTGTATCTCTTCAGATAGTTTAAGAGTAAAGTTATGTGTCCCATATTGTTGAATACACTGATCGATCTCACAAGTGAGTATCGAGTATATTTTATTATTAACAATATAATTGGTAAATGTACAAGAATGTAAAAGGTGCTTGAGGAGTGCAAATAGTACTCTCCATTATTTTGAATAGCAATTAGCTAGATGAATTTTATTATTCTGATATGGGCAATTAGATGAACCTCAAACATGTTAAACACTAGCTTGTGAAATGGGTTTGGCCTAGTCGGTTGAGGACAATAGCTCCCCCTTGCACACTCGGGTTCGAACTCTCCCCCCTCCCCTGTAATACCAAAAAAAAAAAAAAAAAAAACTTAAAACTGACCTTTTTTTTTTTGGCTCAATACATGAGAATCTATGTTATGTACAAAAGTTGTAAACCTTATTTAATATCGTATCACTACAAGAAAACTAGTCATAGACCATAGGTGATTTTCCCACTCCACAAACCTAGTGGTAATTAATAGGTCATAACCCACAACAAATATGATTCATGTGATAATTAATCAATAAGCAATGGTTGATCGACTGTGGTGAGGAGTGGTATTAATTTGTAGGCATATACCACTGCTGGTGAGGTATATGGAGCTCACAGGAGAAATAATTGTGAATGTTTTATAATCCATTATATTAATACTTAGTTGAATACTTAAACTTCAACAAAAGATTTTTCTCAAAAAAATAAATAAAGGAAAATAAAAACTTCAACAAAGGATATATGAATAATGAGCTTTTAGGTGATATCATGGTATAAGATGGATAGAGCTAGTGACACAAATACACCATACATATATTGATATATGTAGTTGGAAGTTTCATGTAACTAAAAACAAGAAGAAATTTAATTTATTTATTTAATTTAGTGCGAGGGGATCAAACTTGGGTGTATAACGGCAAACCTTACAATCATTTCAATTGAGCTACCGCAATAATTGCAAGAAGTTAAAGCCATTAATATTTTACCCCAAAAAATTATGGATGTCACTCTAATGTGGGTTGTACAACGAATGTGAGTTCAACTTCCACGAGTGTGTTGTTAGTTTGTTTGTGGTGGGGTTGGTCTTAGTTTGCGTTAGTCTTTTGAACTGGTGGTTGTATTTGCATTATGGCTTTCTTTCTTTTAATGGAATTTTCCAAGTGGCCAAAAACTTCCACAAAATGATTTATCAAAGTATTGGATAATAGATGATAAATTGTTATTTTTTTTTTAATAAGAATAGATGATAAAATTTAGTAATAAATAAATGAGTGACTCAAAAGATAAAAGGGTGACATTTTTATATGGAAAAAAATTTCTCCACACAGACTCAACCTCTACATAAAATGCACTATTCTATGAGAAGATTTGTCCATTATTAAGTGTCAAAATTCAACATAACTTGTTAACATGCACAAAAAATTACGTGTTCGAATCTAATTATTCTAAGTTGAGTTACTAAGGAGTTGAGATGTTCACGACTTATTATCTCATCAGTTGCGATATTATTCATTTGCAAAACTCATTAAGATATTATTAGGGCCTCATATACCTGCCGCATACCTATCGGGGTAGAAATGGTATCGACAAACCCTATCTCGCCTCGCTTTGTTGTCATTCCTAATTAATAATTAATGGCCCTTAATATGTATCAAAATATCAAATACATCCAGTCCAGAAAAAAAAATCAAAATACATGCCAAAGGACTAAAAAATGTCAGTGATGTGGAAGCCAATACTTTCACTGTTTCACACCATAGTCATGGTAGCCACCTACCCAACCAACAAGTAAAAATAATAATAATAATAATAATAGAATCCAAGTCAGATCACGAAACGACGTCACCGCAAATACAACAAAGACTCATCAAGATGAAATCATCACAAAATCCGGACTAGATTGAGAATTTGAGATCCACACCGTAACACGCTAGAACGGACTGTACTAGATCACTACCCAAGAAAGAGCCAGGGATCTTCTAGTTCGTCTAGTAGAGAGCCAGAGCCCTTAACAGGGTACTTGGAAGTTGGAACCTCGAAAATATTTAGGAACCAAATTTCTCTGTTTCACTTCTCCTTCTTCTTGTTCTTGTTCTACACTCAGCAGACAGTAGAGAGAGAAACCCACAATTTTTAGAGAGAGAAAGATGTCTTTAACGTGTGTGAAGATGTCTGAGGACGTGTGGTTGACATGTCTCACTCATGCATTGTCCACCGAGACCGAGGAGATCATGGGCCTCCTGCTTGGTGATATTGAGGTCCACTCTCCCCCCATTTCTCATCTTTCAATTTCTTTAGCTCCTAGTTCTGTATGCATGTGTTAGGTTTTATGTTTTTTTCTTTTTGGGTGTTGAAATTGCTTGATGTTTTGATGCTTGTAGTGAATGTAGAGCTGGAATGGTTTGGATTTGTGGGTTGTTTCTTGAAATGGGTTTCTTCAAATTTCACTCATTTATTGGATTTTTGTTCTAGGATTGTGTGAAATTGGGCTACTGCTGGGAATTGTTCTTAAAATCATTTTTTTCTTGTCTTGGTTATACTTGTATTGTTTTCACATGCGTTTTCTGTGAATTTTGTAAATGAGCAATGTGGTTCTGCTAATTTAGTTTTTTTTTTTTCTTTGTTTAATTTTCATTTCCCAAAGAACTTAACTGTAATGTAGTTTGAAAATTTTAGTTTTTTAAGCTTAGTTGTATTGTCTTTGAATAGTCAGTTTGGATTTCGAATTTGGCTTATATTAAATTATAATGCTCAATGCTTTCTGTTTCTTTTATTCTAGACAAGTTCTCAGGTTTTTTCTCTACTTCAATTGTACTTTAATAAATTTACTTTGGGTTTTATTAAGAATGAAGTACACAATTGTGCTAAAAGCAAGTTGTATGGAGATTTCTTACTTGAACTTGATTTTCGAATATTCTGCTTTAGCAGCGTTGCTATGTTTTCTTCTGTAATGACTATTATTCACTTGGTTATTCTTTTATTTCTCATTCAGCTAGAATCTTTTCTAAATCTTGATGAAATTGGAATACCTTAGCTACATTGTTAAATTGCTCCATAGACTCCTTTTGGAAAAGCTTCTTCATGCCATGACAAACGTTAGAACATTCATACAGAAATAAGGAACACTCAGCCCAACTTTTCTAGCAAACCAGCATGCTTATTCATCTATACCTGCACATGATGTGCTTGGCCTGCTCTTGGGCATATTAGAGACTTGCAATGAAGCATAGCATAGGGTGTTGTTTTGAATTAGGTTAGATGGAGTGATCGATCAGGTACAGATTTCACATTCACCTCAGTTTCTGGTTGCTGACTTCCATTATCTCGTTGATAATGAGTTCTGTCAATATGTTGCCATTGGATATTTGTTTCCTGTGCACCCTAAGATCCATTTCCTTTCAAAAGATACTTTTATGTGATTCAATCTGGCACTCTAAGATCCTACTGTGCAGATTTAAGTGGAAAACTCCCTGTGCCTTGGCCTAATGATTTGGGTGATTCTCCAAGTATTTTATATTTTTGTCTTGAACACCCTTGTGAATAAACCTTACTCATTAAGATGTTGGGATTTCAGAACTCTGTAAATGGGGCGACTGCACTGATCTGGGGAGCATCACCTCAGACACGATCTGATCGGAGGAAGGACCGCGTGGAGACTAATCCTGAGCAGTTGGCTGCTGCATCAGCTCAGGCTGACATATCCTTTATGCTCTTTTTTGTGCCTGTTCTACCTTCCTGAAATCTTTATCTTTTGATGTTTTGCATATTTCCAACACAAAAAAATAAAAAAACCAAAAAGGTCCTTGACATCATTAATTATTCTATGTAGAGAAATATGTTGAAAGAGAAAAGCTAGCTCTATTTTTCCTCATGATCCCCATAGTAAACATTACAGTTGATGATCTTCAAGTATAAGTATAAAGATGCTATGCTTTTAAGGGGGATAATTATAGATTTGAAAAAATAAGCTCACTTTTGACTGTGAATTTCCTCCGAAATGATCTCCTGCCCAATCCATTAAAAAAATGCAATGAACTAAAGAATTAACCTTTATTACTTGGATCTCTTCCCAAGTAAACCCCGGGTTGCGTAATTACATGGTATAAAATATCCAGTCACAAAAAGTGTAATGATAGGGTTGTGCCGTACATATTTCTTGTATTAAATTTTTTTTTTTCTTACCTAGTGTTCAGTGTTCATTGCCTGAGTTTTAAAGTGGTGGTAGAAATTCATTCACATAAAAAGCTATTTGGTTGGGCATTATAAATCATGAATGCGTCCTCATGAGTTGTGTCATGCTGCACTTCTATTTAGGTTTTTTTTTTTTTTTTTTTACTTCCGTGGATTGTTGTTGGTATTGTTTAATTAACTCTATAGCACAGAATGACACAGTCAACTGGAAGATTAACTAGAGTGATTGGGTGGTACCACTCACATCCTCATATTACAGTTCTTCCTTCCCATGTTGGTGAGTGTTATCTAATTGCCATGCTTTCTGTCATTTTATTCATTATGGTGTTTCATTCTTGAATGTCGTGAGGGTTGGGATAACAATAGTAGTGCTTTGTTACAAAGAATACTTGGAATTTTTATATGGCAAGTATCAAAAGTTTCAAAATTGGTGGAAACCTGAATATATTCATGGATAATCAGTCACCTTTTATGTGGAGTATGTTTAGTTAGTAAATTACTTGGATTTATGATACCCATGGATTTTAGTAATCATTTCTGGTAATCTTGATAAAAGCTTCAGTATTATGGTGATAATTTTTCAGAAGCCTTCTTTACGAAAACATAGTTCACGGAACAATAATTCCAAAAGATTCATCAGTTGAGAGTGCAGAGTGTATCCAACAACTCCAATGACTGATGTACAATTAGGTGTAAAAGTTGCAAGTGAGAGAAATCTTGGAAAAGATTTTCCTCTTGTAAGACCTTGCTCTTGTCTTTTGTTACACTCTGTATGTTTTTAGACATGAATGTGTCATTCGATTCCACTCAATTGAGAAAAGCTTTAACCATGAGTGGCTTTATTTTATGCCTATGCTAATTAGCAGTAAGAGTCTACTTCTGTGAGTGGTTTAGAGAATTGAACATTAGTGGAATTTATTTATGAAAACAGTATAAGTTGTCAATAATATAACACAATAAAGTTGTACTTTGGATGAATTCTCCCATTCTTTTCATGGAGGGTGATTATTGATTAATTAGATTTGTGACATTTTTCTTTAGGATATTGTGTTCGTAAAATACCTTGCTTGTGATCATATATAAATATGTGATCCACCTCAAACTGTCTAGTATATATTAATACTAATTATCTAGTAGACGGACTGATGTTATAATATTATTATTGTTTTCTCAAAGTAAACTTAACATATAGTTTCGAAGAAAGATAATAACAATAAAGACTAGAGTTAAGCAGGAAGAATTAGTAAAGGAGGAAGAAGGTGAAGAGAGGAGAGTTTGGAGAGGGAAAAAATTGTCATGGAGGGAGAGAGGGAGGAGACTTTAGAGTTAAGTAGAGAGATTGCCTCGTACATTGTGCTCCAAGGTAATGTTTCCAATGAAACATTAAAGGGTTCTTTTAATGTGTCATATACATTTTCAACTATCGGATGGTCAAACATCTAAAAGCTGGATATGTCTGGTTCTGTGGCCCATGAATGTGACCTATAATACATACATACATATTTCATGATGTTACGCAATAGTAATCTACTGAAACTATTTTAAGTATTTCAATCTGAATCATATTTAACTGTTATTTGTTGGACATGCTGTCATAGTTAGTGGCTGGAAATTGATATATACAAATGCTTTCTACTTTGCGCAGATGTGCGGACTCAGGCAATGTATCAACTTCTAGATCCTGGGTTCATCGGGCTGATATTTTCCTGTTTTAGTGAAGATATAAACAAGGTTTGCATTAAAAATGCATCTTATTAGTAATGTAGTGGGGAACTTCCTGCAGATCTAGACATATTTTCTTGTCAATATGCTCTTTAGTCATACTTGGAATTTCCAGGTTGGACGAATTCAAGTCATTGCCTTTCAATCCTCAGATGGGAGGCAGCATCACATGTCAGGACCTGTACCTTTATCTCCTGTAAATAAAAGTTCAATTATAGAAGTTGAATCGTCTTTAAGTACCTCAGAAAATGCACCAGCAAGATCCGGTTCTACCAGAGCAGAGAGTCCTGAACAAGACTCTGCTGATTCAAAAACTTCTGGAACTATAAAGGTATTATCTCCATTCTAATAAAAGTGCAAAAAGGAAGAAAAGAAACATGTTTACTGATCCAGGCAGCATATTTCTAAAACCGGGCTAGTTTTCATGATGGATGATTACAAATTTATAGTCTTGTTACTTGTTGTTTCACTGAGTAAATGTTTGATTATAATTTGATAAAATATATGGTATAGATATCTTGATGTGTCATGAAACTCAGAAGTTTCTGTCCTTTCGTGTTAAATTCAAAACGTAGGTTTTATACTTTTATGCAGACACCTAATGGCCTATGCATCTATCTGGTGAAGCCTTTGTTGTTTCAAAATTTCATATTTTGACAACACTTGTGTTTTTAAGTGGCAAAATTTCATTCATTTTGATCGGTATGTCAATATAAGTTGTTAATTGGTTTTGATGGACTGAGAGAGGGCTTGGTAATTAACTGTATTAGGCAGATTAAGCACATACATGAATACACATGCACAACCTGCTCATCCACCCTTGACATTTCATTTAAAGTCATACTATTCTTCATTATAACGATTAAATGTAAAATGAGGCAATGTGTTGAATTGGAGTATTCATAGGAGCAATATTTATCAAAAGAGCAGCTAGGTTTGACCTGAAAATCCATATGGCTGCCTCCTTACGTGGATGAAGCCAGTTTTTGTTTATAGAGGCTACATTGTCTTGTTCCCATCACACGCTCTTTGTTGTGGTAATAATTTGCCTGAGGTGGTGTTTCATTCAAACTCTTTTCGACTTTGTGCATTTTGACTAGTAAGATATTGTTAGAAATGGCTTTTAACTGTCCTTCCATGAAGATTTATAGAAGAGATATTATCTGGAGTACATGTACAAACTATCACATAGTTTTGGAAGGATCTGGCTTGTTCTAGCTATTCTTCCAATAGCCATCTCAAATTTCATCATATGTGTCATGGAAGCAGGCATGTGGCCTACAAGGTTATATGACCATCTTGGTAATGAAAGTTTGTGTGAACAAAAAAAAAGCATACATAGTGAAGTTGTGCGCTTTCCAATTCTTTAGTGTGTGGCCCTGGTTGCTTTTGTTAGTGCCTGAAAGCACAGGATGTGTCGTACTGGGTAGGAGCTCAATTCTGATGAGCCTCTATTTTAGTAATGACAGTTTCTTGTTGCATATTTGCTTGTCAAGAGGATACTGTTTTCATGCTGGTCACTTTGTGCTATGCGTAAATTGCGGATGATTTGCTTAGGGTGGTGGGGGAAGATCTTCAGACTTGGGCCTTTTCTTTGCTAGTGCTGATGCAAGCCATCAAGAAAGAGACAGACTTGGAGGAAACTACCAGACCGGGACTTCAGACAACATCATTGTTGACATAGACCCAATGGATATGTCAGAGAGTATGCAAGAAGCAATGCACCGTTCTAATTTGGATATGAGGTATGCATGAGTTTGTACTTGATCCCTTGGTATCTTTTTTTATTCTTCATTGTATGAAAATTATGTGTGATTGGTGCAAATTGGCAAGTTGCTGCATTCCCCTTTGGTTCACCTGTGCTTCAGCTGCTGATTTCTACTCTTGCATTCCCTTCCTTAAAGTGTTATAATTTAACAGAAATTTTTTTTTTTTTTTGAGAAGAAACGAGAACTTTTATTAAAAATACAAAGTAAAATAAAAAACACAGAGTGGATCAGGAATCCACAAACTTATAAGAAGAATAAAAGTAAAAAACAAAACTGATCTCAGATGAGAAAAACCCAAGACATCGCCCCAGAACTAGTCTCACTGCACAACAGCTAACACGTTCAGCATAATAGAGCATATAGAGTGCCCAAAAATCAGCCGTAACTGATGCCCATAAAGCAGCCCAAAATTTCGCTCGCTCCCAAAGAACTTCCACTTCAACCCCCTTATAATCATCGAAAATTCTTCTATTGCGCTCCATCCATAAAACCCAAAAAACAGCCAGCACCAAGCATCTCCATAGGGTTTTTGCTTTTTTCCCCTTCCCTAAGGCTTGAAAGCAGGTACTCAAAAGCTCAGAACAATTTTGTGGTATTACCCATGAAGCGCCAACCTCCCTAAACAACTTCCACCACAATTGTAAAGAGTTATAGAAATTATAGAACCTTTGCTATAAAAATTTCAAACAACAAATTAAATTGGCATAAGATTTGAGTCTGTTCTCATTACACAATGTAATGATTTATGTATGCTATGCCTTAGCATATTATCAGAATAATAACAGGAGTAATTCACTTTACTAATCCTCCTATAAATTGCAAACATTTAAAGTTTATAGCTGGCAGTAGACTTGACAACATCACTATACTGCCTATTTGAAACCTGAGTTTATCCACGGTGCTTAAAATTCCTTGAAAATAAATGACTAAATGCCCAGATTTTATGGTTCATAAATCTGTGGCTTCTTGCCATAACTCCATTTCAATTATCGAAAGCCAAGTGACTTGAGGAATGATCTACTATTTTGATTTTTTTGTTGTTTCCCCGACTGAATAATGCTTTTCCTCTTTATTCCTGAATCCTCCTTATTGTTTATTCTTGATCTAAGGTTGTCCTCTACCTATACAACTTACATGTCTCTCTTCTGTCAATCATGGATGATTATTACTAACTTTTAGCATTAGGATGGTATACAAGTTTTCCTTATATTTATGTTGTTTTTATAAGAATGCATAAAGTGTGATTCGCTAAAGCACAAAGCACATGATCTTCCATGTTATGGGGAGCCTGTGACTTGTTTGTTCTATAGACTTTTGGTTTCTCTGGGCTTGTTTATGTTTCTTTATTTTCTTATACATTTCTTTGATCTTAAGATAAACATTGTCAGGCCCACCAAAAAAAAAACAGATCATCTGCGTATATATCCATTAATGAATAACAATGTCCAATCCTGTTCTGGGTTCGGAAAAGGCCATTTTAAGTTCAAATCCTGAATTTTTTTAATTTTTTATTTATTTATTTACATGCAGTGGTGCGGAGTATGTCAGGAAAGAAGTTCCTCTTCATGTTTTACCGACCTTGTCTCTTATTAAGCTCGATTCACCTTTAGTGTCATTTACGGAATTGCAACGAGTACTGTATGAAGAGGAGCGAGCGGCATATAATCAAGCAATCTTGCAAAATATGAGGTGATCCTTTGATATTCCTGTCACTGTATACTAATCAAATCATTGTTGAACCTAATGGATTTGGTTTTCCTTAGGGATGGGAAAGTGCATCCACTTACCTACATACATCACACATCAATGTACCAGTCTTCCATGTGCAAATTAATTGAATATTGGTTAGAATCAAATGCCCACCTCTCTATTAGTTGTTTATACCTGGAATTTGACTTTTTTTAATGCTGTACTTGCTTTCTTTCGAATCATATGCAGCTTAAGTCCTGCCATAAATGCACTGCAGTGTCGGTTAAGAGAGAATGAAATTCGGGTATAACACTCTGCAATTTGTAGATAGTAAGGATGCTTTGTTGATCTCTAAAGTGTTTTTCTAGTGTAATGGAATTTGATTGATATAACATTTCATCTTGAAGTTGAGCCCCTTAATAATTTCAACCTGGGACTCCTACACGTTACAAACTCATTTTTACCTACTCTCCAAAGTTCATATGCTCAGTGGGGTTGCACACTGGACATATTTGATGACCTGACATATGGTGGGTTCCATCCCTTTGGTCCTTGGCCATGCACAAGTGATGCTGATGGACACCCCAAATCTCTTGTCTTTTGGTTCCTAGTTGTTAACATTTTAACAAGTATCTTTCTCATACAAACTATATTTATGGATGGACGACCTTTGTTAAACAGTTAGCAATGGTCACTGATGAAGTGAAGAAGTTGGAGTCCGAGACGCATAGAGGAAGTGAGTCAAGTTCAGGATCTCCCCGTCAAGTTTCATCACCTGTACTCCGAGGAAATGCTCCAATGGGTCATAGGGACTTGTTTAGTCCAGCTGGACCTACCAATGCAAGGAGTGTAGCTGGTCCTGGTAGTCGGAGCAGAAAAGGATCATAATCTCAAAGCAATCCTCTGCCCGATGCATGTTGTAGTATTTAGGTTTACTTTTGAGCTGCAACATTCATTCACAAAACTAGTTTTGCCAAAATGGATTGCGCCTAGTGTGAAATGTGTTGTGAAAATTGCATCTGGCTTTATTCTCTTGAACAAATGATGCATTATTGAGTACATAGAGGACAATTATGGTGCAAGTTCCATCTGTATTTTGTATGCAGATATAATGAGTTCAATAGAATCCCATTGTCGTTTCATGGCTTTTGAGATTCAACAAATAATCATATAATGTCTATTGAGATTTGAAGCCGAGCATGTTGAAACCTAATATGGCAAATATATTGGTGTACCTTTTCCTTGCCATATATGATAGTCCATGGGGTTCATCGTCAACTTTCTTTTGTACTTGTTTGCGAGGGCAAGGGTGCTTTCGCATTCCGCCATTTGTCAAAACTGAAATTACATGGATTAGAATGAATATCGTTACTATACAGACTTAAAATGTGATTTGGAAAAGAAAAAAAACATCAAAGTGGGAGTAACATGTTCTTTTTTCATGAAGAACAATATTTCAACAAATACACACAAAAAAAGAGAGCTGAAAATAAGAAAGGAAGGGAATAAGTTAGTCGTAGTCATTCATGCATGGAAGCGATTCCCGAGGAGAATCGAATCATCAGCTGCCCACTTCTCTCTTTGCTCTTTACAGTTTGCCTCTCTTCTCCTTTACCCATCTCCAAGAGAATGGAGGCCAGATCTCACTTCAACCCTTGTCTGTTCTTTTAGTTTTAGAGAGAGAAAGAGAGAGACAAGAAAAAAGGTGTTAGAGAGAGAAAAATTGAAATAGCAGCCGCAGCAAAGAAAAGAAAAAGAAAAAAAGATGGTCAAAATGAATACCTCGAAGACTTGTTATTCCATCATCAGCTTCAACTTGCTTTATTGAAACTCACCATTTTGCTTCTTTTTCTGTTTTTGGTTTTATCATTTTTCCCTTTTGGGTTTCTCTCTTCAAAATACTATTCCTTCAATATATAATCAAAGAGAAAACAATATATATTCCATTAGGCATTAACCCCGAGCATTTGATGCCAAAGAGAAACAAAACTTGTTACTTCTAATTTGCTTTTAAGCATGCGATCGATATCCACTATTCATATATATTAATGATTGACAAAATATTTGCTTACACGTATGTAAGCAATTATTCTAGCTATGAAGATATATATTAATTAATACGAGAACTTTTGAGACGGTAAAAATTTAATTACTATTAATTCAGTAATTAAATCTTTAGTTTAATATCACGAAGTATATATATATATATATATATATGGGTTCTTAATTGACCATTTTGGTTTCTCCAAAAAAAATGACCATTTTGGAAGGTGGGTTTTTATTGGGTGTCAAGAAAAAAAAATATTGTGTCGCACTTTCTTTTTGCATATAATGTTATTAGGTAAACCCAAATATGTGTAATTATCCGCAATTGCAAACTACACATATCAATTAAAGCAAATTCAAGTATCATCCTTTTATCCTTGCCCCATGCAAGTTAAGTGGATATTCTTTTAACTCCACTACTTGACTTGTCTGTAATTATGAAACTAACTTAAAAGGAATAAAGGAATATTCAAATGTGTAAAGCAAGAGCAATTTTTTCAATAAATTGACTGTCAATCTCTGCTGATTCTCAAAGTAAAATTGAAAGAGACTAGACCCCTTGGGCCTTGGTGGATACAATTAAGATAGGAAGTGACCCTGCATGCTAGCTAAAGAGCTTTATATATATATATATATATATCATGTTAATAATTGGAATATCTATTTCATGGAATGAGATACTGATTAGGATTCCACATTGTCCAATAGCATGCAGCCAGCTGTACCTGTTTCTAATTCTTTTGGGGGCTGTAACAAAACATATATAAGAGCTTGTGGGGACTTCAATTTGATATGCCAAATAAGTGAAGTACTAATGAGAGAGGGTCCCTATTAAATGCCACGGTCAAAGGGGCTTTCTAAGTTTGTGGTTGCTTGATTGGTAGATTTGTTGTGGTAATAGGCTACAGAATCTGTGTTTTCTTTTTGTGGGTCTTGAATTGTTGGGCTAGCGTGCTAGACCTCCAACCCTGAATCAAATTTGTCGCCTTTAGTCAACCTAATTACTTCAACGTACATGTACAATATTATTCTTAAAGATGGTGGGCTATATATCATATTCATGGCTTGTGTGAAAACTTGGGACTTTTTGTTGCCTTATTTCAGGTTTCATTTTCTTAATGAGGTGCTATTCTTTTCAATACAATTTTGATTAACCATGCGAGGCATCTCATTGCATATGTTGCATGCCTTATAATTTATTTGGGTTTAATTCACAATCAAATCCTAACCATCCAAGAGCATATTAATTGGTCATTACCTTGAATCCAATCAGAATTTTGTTGAGTCTGATTCCACATCTAGCCTAGTGTCTAGGAATTTTCTTCAGACTATTTTACTTATGGGGCAAACAAGATTTGAGTCATTATTAATTATGTGTATGTTCCACCTGCTTAAATGATGATCATGCTTCAAACGTCTCAGTTGAATTGTCAACTTTAATACTATTTATTGGGGACTTATGTCTTCAATCCCACATATTGCACCGATCGATGCACGTTGTCCCTAAGTACTTAATTACCACCTTAGCTCGATTCAAGTGTCAGGTTTTATTTCAACATAACTTAGTGCAATTTAAAGAAATATCTCACTTCAATGAAGCCTCTGCTATCTTCTCAAAAAAATAAAAATAAAAAAGAGATATCTCACTTAAAATACTTAATGTTACACATCAAACACTTATATTCAATATGAATAATATGTATATATATATCAGACTCCTTTTATTGAGGTATATCTTAATTTATTTATATTAAGATATGATCTTGTTGGGATCCACACGAATCGTTTTGTGTCAATCCGAACCATTCGTAATGATCATCTTCATTGATAGATCATCTTTGCAAAAAATTAGTCAAATCGGAAATCATTTGTCTATCTAATTTTGATAAAACAAATGGACGGTTTCATCGAAAATATTTGGTTCGTCCATTTATTTGATCAAAGTTAAATAGACAAATGATTTCCGATTTGGCTAATTTTTTGTAAGGATGATCTATCAATGAAGATGTAAAAAATGAACGGTTCGGATCGACACAAAACGGCTCGTGTGGGCCCTAACAGGGTATACCTCAACATAAATAAGTTGAGTTACGTATACCTTAATAGAAGGAGTCTGATATATATATATATATATATATTGTATTGATCCACACAATTGCTAACACCTTAATTAGTGAGTACTATACTACTATATAGATCGAGTTACATTCATCATATGTACATTAATTACATACCACATGTATCTTTAAGAGGTACATATGCTACTATGAGAATTATGGTATTGCTAATTAGGCGAGTAAGTACTTTATACCAATTACCAGTTTACCATAAAAGAAAAAAAGCGTTGTGAAGTGGGATACTAGCTAGCATGAGCTAGTCCACTTGATGGTGTGTACATGCATGCATTAATTCTCACGTTAAAAAGCCCTAAAAGAACCCCGTAGTACTAGCTAAGTAGCTAGCCAAAGTATTCATTCAAAATTCAAAATATCCTGGCCTTCTTTGGAATCGTGGAATATCGAGTTTTCATTCTCTCATAGCTTTTTCTTGCTTTAGATTTCTCTGATTCCATTTATCAAGGTGGTGTTGCTAATTGAAGAATACGAAAAAGTAGTACACGGCCCTCCATTTATTCCCTTTTTCTGTGGCCTGAGTTTGTATATAAACCACTCCTTGCATGACTCATTACTTCACCAATATATTCCCTTCTTGTTCTCACACCATCCCAAATAGCTAGTCATCGATCAACAAGTCTCTTTACATTTTCTTAAGGTTGCTTCTTTAGCTAGCTAGTAGTTTTTCTCTTCTGTCATCTTCTTTATCTTTCACATTAATTACTATTTTTTTTTTCTTTCGATCGTCCCCATTACTGGCCTTAGGCAGCTTCACCAAGGGAAATGCATGAAAGCCTGGGATATAAATCATATCCCACATGGCTTTTTGTCTATAATTTTGGAACTTATGATTCTTGTCTTTCCTTTTGACTCAATTTAATTTTATACTTTTGTTAATTAGGGGAAGTTTTATCATTGTTTTGGTGATTTTTATGATATTGTGCTTATATCCAAAATTGGGTGGTTTTAAGATAAGAGTTGTACATTGTTAAAGACCTTCGCGCCTACCACGTACATGTAGAGTTTTACTGTAGTTTCCTATAAGAACATTAGAAAAATGTGACAATTAATTTTCAGAAACTTATTAATTATTGTAGCACTGAAATTAATATCCAACATTTTTATTAATGTTAATGCAGAGATCATCAAGATGAGCAGGCCAGGAGATTGGAACTGCAGGTCATGCCAGCACCTCAACTTCCAGAGGCGCGACTCGTGCCAACGCTGTGGAGACGCCAAGGCTGGAGACTTTGGGGGTTTTGGAGGAAGGGGAGGGTCTTCATTTGGGTTCACTGGCTCAGATGTTAGGCCAGGTGATTGGTACTGCACTGCTTCCAACTGTGGAGCTCACAATTTTGCCAGCCGCTCCAGCTGCTTCAAGTGTGGTGTTTTCAAGGATGATTCTGCAGCTGGGGGCGGCGGCGGCGGCTTTGACTCTGACATGCTGCGCTCGCGGGGTTTCGGGTTGGGAAGTGGCGGCGGCGTTGGCGGAGGTGGTGGTGGTCGACCTGGGTGGAAATCTGGAGATTGGATTTGTAACAGGTGATAAATTCAATAGTTTGGTACTTTAATTAGTATATAATTAGTAACAACAATTGTTGCATGTTTCTTTTCTATGGCAAAATATTGGTGGGCTATGCTAGGTGCTCTCATTACTTACATATTGAATTCCCTACTTCTTTGACTGCTTTTTCAAGTTAGATATATATGTACTTAAGAATCTCTCTCTCTCTCTCTCTCTCTCTCTCTCTCTCTCTCTCTCTCTCTCTCTCTCACTTTTGGACAGGTTGGGGTGCAACGAGCACAACTTTGCTAGCAGAATGGAATGTTTTAGATGCAATGCCCCAAGAGACCCATACTAGAGACATCTTATCCAATTTTGGGTAGGTCTTACTCTATCAGTATGAGTGTGCATTGTTCCAAAATTAACTACACAAATCTTTATGATTTGCTCATTTACAAAGGTACAACTTTAATTAATTAATTCATGATGCTATTTATTTTACTGCAGGCATTGCTGCTGATCGAGAAAGAGACAAGAGAGATGATATATATCATCCCCACCTAGTTTTTATTTTCCTTCATTATTTTTCTTTGAGGTGCTAGCTAGCTCTAGGGTTTTTTCACGGTGAAACATGGCATAAGACCCATGTTCACATAATTAAGCTATATATATATGCCTAGCATTTTGTTAGGTTTCTTCCCATAAGAATGAAATCAATGTAATTTTGGTACTGCTTTTAGTTTATCCATTTTGTCATTTGTGTTAACCTTTTTTTAAATTATTGTAACGTACCTGGTTTCTAAAATGGAGTTGATTCCTTCTCTTCTTTTTCATTACTAGAAACGATGTGCACAAACTTCATTAAGATGCTCTCTCTCTCTCTCTCTCTCTCTCTCTCTCTCTCTCTCTCTCTCTCTCCCTCTCTCTCTCTTAATACTTAAGGCTGCTTTGAAGTGGTCCAGAAATTCTGACAATAATGCTTTAAGAATTCTTGATAATCAAATTAGTGCTAAAATATATTACCCAAATTGAAAACTTTTAAAAGGGGCCACGCACCATCGGAGCTTTATCAAACATATGCAAGAGAATAATTTGGTCAGATATGAGTACTAGTTTCACTTTTAAGAGGAGCTTCATGCAATAGTGATGAATTCCACTAAGCCTTAATGATCTCAAAAGAAAGTAATTAACCAATATAACTAGGCAGAACGGATTGCTTTGAAAGTACAAGGTGCAATATTCTCATGAAGTTTGGCATTAAACTAAGTAAATAAATATTTAATTTCGCTCTCTCACTCTCTCTCTCTTTTTGTTTTGTTTTTTTTTTTTTTTTTTTCTGCTTATGCATGAAAATCACATTGGATTCCTTCCATTGACCTCGTGTGTATCTTTTAAATGTATGTATATTGTGGATTCAAAAGTGACTATATATACTGTACATTCATTTGTGTGATGTGTCTAGCTCTTAGCAACTATATTACCAATATTTCTTTAAACAGCAAGATTCTTGTCATCCTTTTAGCTAGGCTAGCTTTATATATGTTACTTCAAATTGTCTACTATGTTAGTCAAGTCTCATTCTAGCTAGTTATAACTTATAAGTTATAAGTCACTAGTTAAAGATCCTTTTAGTATATTATCTCTTGAAAAGCATAAGGTTAATATATTATCAATGTTTAGCTATTAGACAAACAGTGGACAAAAAGTTTAATTTAAAGAAGATATTCTTAAAAAACTTTCAATGCCATGTGGCGGTGGTTTTCCAAAACTCGAAAAAATCTTGTATACAACCATTGTATACCATATCTGTGATTTTACAATAAACCTCTAAAATATCTAATTTTGTAGAAGAATATTGTATATATACAATTAATGGTTGTATGCAAAAATTTCTTTTATAATTGTTTTTGGTTACCGGCCTTCTTGATGAGATCTCAACCTTACGAATAATATTAATGGTGGAACAGGGAATATGCTGCCTATCAATATGGTGGATATTTAAAGTATTTTAAACTTTAAATGTGTTAACAATAATTAATATTAGGATTGTGGATTAAGTGTGACAGGTAATGAGGTCCTGAATCCTGAGAAAGAGGTTTGCTTTATGGTGGATTGGTAATTCTAAGGTATCAACTACTGATGTTGATTGTTGAACAACATATAATATTGAGATTTAAAAATATATACAAAAACAACGATAATAGTATCAACGATAAGAAACTCGTTAAAAATAGAAATATAAAAAATATTATAAGTAATACATAAGAAAGAAAACAAATGCTCCTCAATCATTTATCGTGCGTCTCAACTGTTGCCTATCATGCTTCTTGTGTATCTTAATTGTTGTATTTTAGCTCCCTTCATAACTCAATCACATGGGTGGTCACGTAATTGACTTTAAAAAAAGGGGGGCTATTCAGACCATCCAAAATCACTCAGTTGACCACCCTACATTAAAAAAAAAAACTCATTTTTTCAATTTTGGCCGGTCATCCCTTCTCGTTGCTGGCGCAACCCCACCCCCTCCCCACCGCCGGCGCGACCCCACCCCTTCTCTTCGCCAATCAACCCTACCCTTCCCCATCGCCGGCGTGACCCACCTACCCCGATCTCCCTTCTCTCTCTCTCTTCCCTCTCTCTCCCCGGCCTTTTTCTGCCTCCCTTCCTCACCGGACTACTATGGGTGGCCGGCGCGACCCCTGATCTGGAGGTCTATGGTCGCGCTGGCCACCCATGGTGGTCCGGTGAGGGAGGGAGGCAGAGAGAGGGGAGAGAGAAGGAGGGAGGCAGAGAGAGAAGAGAGATAAGGGAGATCGGGGGTGGGTGGGGTCGCACCAGCGATGGAGAGGGGTAGGGTCGACCGGCGATAGGAGGGGTGGAGTCGCGCCGGCGGCTGGGAGGGGTGGGGTTGCGCCGACGGAGGGGAGGGGTGGCCGGTCAAATTGGAAAAATAAGTTTTTTTTTAATATAGGGGCAAAATAGGAAAAAATGGGCAAAAAAATAAGGGGGTGGTCAACTGAATGGTTTTGGGTGGTCTGAATAGCCCCCCCTTGTTTTTATCACAAATGGTCCCTTGCGCATTTTCACTCAATGTGATCTTTCATTTTTATTACTACACATCAATGTTATCCTTCTATTGTATTTTGTCTGAATTTTCATAAAAAATTGTCATGTACAGTGCATGTGACCTTTTCTCAGGGCTAAAATGGTCTTCACACGTCTCATAACAACCCAAAAAAATCCTACAAATTCTTTAATTTTAAATTTACCTTTAAAACAATATTAAAAATAAAATAATTATAAAAAACAAAAGAAAAAAAATGATCCTCAACCCGAGTCTTAACACACCCTCTCTAGGTATGTTAAGACATTATTATCCCTAAAAAAAGGTTTCGTGTAGTGTATGTGACCATTTTTACTGCACAAAATCTTTTTTTATGGCAATTCAAATGGAATTGAAGGAAATGGCAATATTGATGTGCAGTGTTAAATATGAATGACTACATTGAGTAAAAATGCATTTTAAGGACCAAATTAATATTTTGGTCAAATTTAAAAGACCATTTGTGATAAAAAGCCTTTTTGGTTTTGTGTCAGAAACCTGCTTTTATACATACTAGCAAATAAGTAAATTATATGTATACTAAGCCTGTAAGATTATTATTATTTTTTTTTTTTGAGAGGGTGATTCGAGTTTGAGGCCTCTCTAATATTGTGTATGGAAATACTGGTAAACCAATAGTTAGTTGGTGTTGTAAGATTATTTGTAAACACGGTGTGAAAATGTGGAGTGTTGTTCCAACATTGAAAAAGTATAACTTTACATTGTGGCTTATTAGAGCATCACCAACAGATGGAGCAAATGAGTATGGCAAAATTGTACTTTATGTGGCAATTTGACATACCATTTTGCTACTTCAAAAATTTGTCACTTCAATAGATGAGGCAAATGATTTGAACTAAATATTATTTTATTGTTTATCTTTATTTTGTTACTTTTAAAAATTAAAAAATACAATAAACTTTTGAAAATATAAATTATGACTTTAAATCTTGGGGATTCATGTTGAAGTTCATTAAAATAGAATGAGAAGATGAAGATATGAAATTAGAACTTTAAAAATGGAGACAATAAGGATGAAGATGAAGATATGCAAAAATAAAAATGAAGATGAAGATATGAAATTTAGAACTTTAAAAATGGAAGCTACGTACAAAAATGGAGGTGTAATACTAGTATATATAGGAAACTTGGAGGCATACATTGTATATGTTGCAGTTTAAAGGCTATATTATTTTCAATTGCAACGGTCTTTGCTATCAAGTGGGGTCAGAAGGCAGTTCTTTCTTTTGAAAAAGTAGGTAAAATATTATTAAAAAATATGTGGGGCCCAATTTGATGTGTCTTAACATTGGGTCAAATTGTCTTATTTTTCTCTTGGGTCAAATTTGACATTTGGTTAGCCTCATCCATTGAAGCTCCAAAATCTGACATGACACTACAAATAAACTTTGCCCCATTAATTGCCCCATATGTTGGTGATGCTTTAAGGGTCTTGAGCTACTCCTTCTATTGTCAATTGATTTTGAGATGGATACATAGATTTTGTTATGGTATTAGATCAGGTTCACCTATGTGTAACTTATGTTAAGCCGAGTGGCCACACATGTTCTACATTACCCAAAATAGAATAACCAAATTTGAAAGACTTTTTGGAATAAACAAAAATTAGATAAATCAATTTTGGCATACTTTGAAGAGCCCAATAAAGGTTTAACTTTAAAATTGTTTTGTGTTCATTAAATGTTTGAACCTTAAATCTTCCATTCCCTCGTCTCCTCCTTCAAAACATCCATCAGAATGAAAAGAAGCACGAAGTAGAGTCCAATTTAAACTAAATCACAGACACCAAAATATGTCTCTTATATATATATATTTTTTTTTTGAGAATAGATCTCTATACATTTAAAAACAACATATATAATTTTCATCTTCCATAAACTATTTTATAGTTCTACATATAATAATAAAGAAAAAGGCATAGATTATTTATGGGGAAAAACAATGTTTGGGCTTGGGCCGGTTGGCCGGTTGGCCCAGCTACTTCTGAAATTCCACAGCTGTATCCTTGGTAGTGTGGTTAACCGGTTTGCATATTCAATTGTCATTTCTTGGGACTTAACGGCCGTGTGTCTCGCTCTACTCTCAACTCTCAACTCTCTCTGCCTTCTTCTGCCTTTTTCTGCTGAGTTTGCACTGACACTTCAAATTGGGTTCCTGTGAATCCCTGAAAGCTTTCAACCACTTTCTTCATCCACTGGTCTCCATAAGGCTCAAGCATCTCAATGGCTTCCAGTGAGTCTCTCTCTATTTCTCTTTTTCACACTCACAAACACTTGGAATCTGATTTCACTTGGTGTTGTAAATTATATGTTTTTAATCATTGTTTTTGTTTTTGGGGATGTGGGTATTTGATGAATTGATTTATGGTTATAGTTAGAGATTGGATGCTGGGATTACAGGGTTTTTTTGCCTATATTATCTGCAGTTTTTGGCACAACTCAAAAAAAGGTTAACCATTTTAATGCAGTAGTATTAGTGCATGTTTGATACATTGCACTCACTTTCCCTTTGAATCTAAATTATCGAATTCAATTGTTTTTTCCCCTCCCCCTCCTTTTTTTTTTGGTTACTGGTTAATGATATAATTGAAGATAAAGAAGGAGGGGAACTACTTGTCAGAGTCATCTATGTTTCTGTATTTGTAATTTATTTGAGGGTTCTTATTGTGTGCTTCAGTTGTAGTAGGATTTAGCATTTCTTATATCGACCTTGTCTGTTCCCTCCCTGTGTGGTTTTTACTTTATTCATAGTGCAGAAGCATGGATAAATAATTAAATACCAAATGAAAATGAGATAAAAGTAAAGGAATTTCTTCATATGTTATATAAATTAGTTTTTTGTGATATGATTTGTGTGGCAGGTAGCCTAGGGACGTCATATACTAAAATTACAAACTTGAACTTCGGTAGAACAAGAGTTGGGATTTTACAATCATATGGCCGAAGAACTTGGACAGGGCAAAGACCACAACTTTTCTCAGGTTTGTCAATATCAAGACAGTCAGGGAAAGTATTACTTGTACGTAGTGGTCCATCCTTAGAAACGCTGTGTAAGTTCTTTTTTCCCCTCAGTAAATCATCAAATTTGGAATTTGGTTATGAGTACTCAAAACATCAAGTTTGTTGGATTGTTATGTA
Organism: Dryas drummondii; assembly: GCA_003254865.1. NCBI lineage: Eukaryota > Viridiplantae > Streptophyta > Magnoliopsida > Rosales > Rosaceae > Dryas > Dryas drummondii. The sequence goes on along the minus strand of QANW01002708.1, from coordinate 1,066,169 downwards.
ATCTCAAATGAGTTTTCACCAATGCATGTGTATACATATCTATCCGTGTAACTAATTTCATATCCCCATGCTTTTGTGGATGATGTAATAGCTGCTACAAGTTTAGAAAATGATTCTGAAGAGAGTAGAGATTCTGGTTCAGCAAGCCCACCCATTCCAAATTTTAACGAGGTAAGTTTTCTATTGATTTGTGACTTGTCCGTGTTAGTAAATCAGGGCTCCACTTTTTATGTCTTTTTTCTGCAATTAGTGGAGGTCTGAATGTAGGTATGGTTGTTTCTTGTAGTTTTTAGGTATGGTTGTTTCTTGTAGTTTTTACTTTTAGTTGAATTTTGCATGGTTATTCTTTCCATGTCTCAAACGGTAAAACAAAGAGAGAAGCCTAAATGTAAATTTCTTCCTTTTCATCATCATGTCAATTCTAATTTGAACTTATTGATACACCTTGTAGACATCTGTGTTCTATATTTCTAATTTGTTAAATATCAAGGGGATCAATCATATTGGGTGATGTGGAGCAATTTTATCCATGTTTGTTGTAAAGTGCCCCCACAAAGATTTTCCTTTATTAAAATTTACTTCCATTCACATCATCATGCAATTCCCTAATCATAAATTTAAGATTATTATGCCAACAAGCTTTTCATCTTCTAATTCATGCAAGAATTGTGCCTGGCTTTCATTTACAATGTAATGAATTAACATAATTTTCTCTTTAACATTTATTCATGAACGCATGCAAAATTGTTCTTGTGAGCTCAAACTTGTATTTTGGTTCAATCTTGTTTGCAGGTAGAAGCTTTGCTCACAACAATATGTGATACAACTTCAGTTGCAGAGTTTGAATTAAAAGTAAGCAGGACTGTTTTCTTTTTCAGGTGCATATATTAGGAATTGTAAATTTTTTTACAACTTAAGAACAAATATTTCATTCCTGGCCCTCTCCTTTCCTTTATATTTCCTGTTAGAATGGGATGCTGTTGTTTTATTTACACATTTCCCCCTATAATTAGCTCGGTGGATTTCGGTTACATGTGGTGAGGGAATTGACTGAAAAAGTTAGCACTCCACCTCCACCTCCCCCAACTCCTGCTCCTGTCAATACAAATACAACTGCTGAAGCACTTAATTCAAATGGGTCAGTTCCTACACAATCTTTAGCTATCACAAGATCAGAACCTTCAAGAAATATCCAGACATTGTTAGATAAAGCTGCAGATGAAGGCTTGATGTTAATTCAGTCTCCGCGAGTAAGAACCCAAATCAAATTTATCTGTTATTTTATAAAATCTGGGTACTAAAACAATCAATGGTGCAGGTGGGGTTATTTAGGAGATCTCGAACAATAAAGGGAAAGCGTGCTCCTCCATCTTGTAAAGAGGTACATCTTTATTTAAAGAATTTTATAATTTTTAAGGTAAAACATTTTGTAGACTTTCCAACTTGATTTAAAGGCAATACTGGCACTACTTGGCTGGCACCCAGTGAGGAAGTAGGGATGTTGGGCTTTGAGACTCATTTGCTGTTCGGGGCCAAAAAATTAAGCTTATGGAATCATATTGGTTTTCTTGTGCTTTGTTTTGACTTTCTGTCTCCTTGTACTCTTGTTTTATGTTTCATTTTTCTGGTAAGTTCTGATCTTCATAATTCTTAATCTTTGTTAGTAAAAGACTGGAAAAATGAAAATTTGTTTCTGCTAAATGAAAGTTAATCCGCATACCCGACCAGTTTAAAAGAGATAGCAATATTCCACTGGCATAATTTCATGATTTAGAGATTATTTACTGTGTTATTGGAGGGTTTGAAATTCTTGCCCTATTTTTTTTTTTTTTTTTTTCTGTGCTTGGTATAGGATCAGTTATGCGGTTAGCTATTAATTATCTACATGACCTTATTGATGTAGAACATGGAAAGAACAGATGGGGAGAAAATTAAAACAAAAATTTATGATTCAATTTAATCATGTTAGGACAAGTGAATATTAAAAATAATAAAAAGCCATAAGGACAACTCCTAGTTCTGGAATGAAAGAGAGGGGCCAATGCTGACAGTGACACATAGGGGGTGTCGTATCAGGCACTGTTTAGCTAGTTATCTTCCACAAATGACAAATATATGCATTGGCTTTGCCAGACTCTGTTGGTACCTTTTCCAAAAACTCAATTTGTTTTGATGGTGGAGTGTGTACAGTAAAGGTTGTTGGATAGCAAGTGTTGGGTTTCTATAGAGGTTGATGGCAAGGTTGCCGTTGGATTCTAGCTAGTTGGATGCAACTGAAATGGTTGCAGCGGCAGCAAATTGAAGTATAGGCCTGATACCAATTGATATGGGACACTTAAAGTAAATATATATATATATATATATAACTCAATTTCTAAACTTTGCCAATATTAAATTTAATTTCTCTTCTTGCCTCCACTTAGAAGTTAGAACCTCCCTTTCAGTTCTTTCCTCTAGTACCCTTATACGCTTACTTCATTATATCATTGACTCAGTGCAGTAGATTTTTTCTGGTCTTTCAACTGATTCTTCTAAGTTTTGAATTGTTACACAACAGAAGCAAACAGTGAAGGAGGGCCAAGTGATTTGCTACATAGAACAGCTTGGCGGAGAGCTCCCAATCGAGGTATGTGTCTGATGAAAGAGGCAGGGTGTTTGATTTTCTCATCCCTTCCCATCTATTGTCCTTCAAACTTCTTTTTTTCATTTTTTTTTTCTTATAACATAGTTTTGATTCATTATCTGTTTCTTTTGAAGTCTGATGTATCTGGGGAGGTCATCAGGATACTAAGAGAAGATGGTGGTAAGTTTGGCCATGTTACAATCCTTTTTCTGCAGGGATTTTGTTGATATCACTGGTTGTAAGTTCTCATTTTATCTGTTTTTCTTAACAGATCCCGTTGGATATGGTGATGCTCTCATCGCAATTCTCCCCTCATTTCCCGGGATCAAGAAGCTTCAATAGATGATTTTACTTGTTGCATAGTGAAAAATAAAGAAGATTTGTTCTATTTTATTTTTATTATTTTAAATTTTCCCTTTTACTCTTTGACAAGTAATATTCTAGAATCTATTTCTTACATGCCTAGTGTATTGTATGTGTTTGTACACTGGATGTTACAGAGTGAGCCTTGCACAACTTTATATACATGAAACTGCATTTATTTGCCCACGTTTTGTAAGAATTTTTTTATTTTTTTAATTTTTTTTTTTCTCAAGGACCATTTCTATTGATGTTAAATACTTAAATCTGTGTACGAATTCCAAATCGTCTCTTGATTCCACTTTACTACCCTGTAGCTCTATTTGTTCTTGACATTGAGCAACTTTTACTTATGTTTCTTGTCTGCCTTCTTCAACGGTCAACTGTCGCAGTTAGCTTCCCTGCCTTGTTTGGCACTAATGAGCCGAGCTTCCTTTACAGCCTACTAAAGAAAGGTGAGATTAGATCTGAATGGGGAGGTTGAGTGTGGTTTTGATGTCAAGGTCAGATTATCGTGTGTGGGTATGTTATGAATATCTATGTGTTTCTGTAGGTCTTTATGCATTGAACTATTGAAGTGTAATGTATAACTGCCTTTACTGTCTTTATGCACGTCTATGTCTTATTGAAGCCTAGTTAGAATTCTTCCCATTACTTTAGAGCCTTCGGTGAAATTCCAAAAAGAAAAAAGTGGTCAATTTCTATCTTAATTGAAAAAAAACAAAAAAACAAAAATAGTGAGAGCATCTCATAAGAAATAATGGTTGACTTCTTACATGTAATAAGAGATTCATTCGTTACAATATATAATCACCGTTGAATTAAATTTATATATGATAAAATTAATAATTTATTGACTCATTATTTTAAATCTAATCATCGAATGTAATAAATATTCACTGTGTTCAAAATTTATCGGTTCAGTAAACATGACTCATTTATACAATGAGCTTGTATTGATATATGTCTTCCGTCTTTATTCTCACTCACATTTGAACTTACACATCTACAATCTCAAAAACACTATTAGGAATTCACAGCTAGTTTACTCACATACTTCATATATTTTTTTGAACACACACTTACTCACAAACTTGAGTCCTATGTTTGAGGATCAACTTTGTCTTCGTTATTAATTAAATTAGTTTTATCATAAGAGAGAAAAAAGAATTAAAATAATGAATTCCATCATGGACTCGTTTGGGCTCGTTTGATTGACTATGAGAAACCAAACATTGCTTATATAAATATAAGGGTTAAATATAAAAATGGTTCACGAACTTTACAGTGAATCTCAATTTGGTCTACTAACTATAAAAAGTGTCAATTTAGTACACGAACTTTCCAAGTTGTATTAAACCAGTACAAATGTTAATTTTCATCAAAAAATTAACGGAATTGATCACATGAAAAATGTGATAAACATGCTAAAATGCCTTTAAAAATGTAGTCACTTATTGTATACATGACCAGTTTTCGTTAAATTTTTCAATGAAAGTTAACATTTGTACTGCTTTGGTACAACTTGAAAAGTTCGTGGACCAAATTGACACTCTTTATAGTTAGTGGACCAAATTGAGATTCACTATAAAGTTCGTGTACCATTTTTGTATTTAACCCTAAATATAAAACTTGTACATCAGAACTGAGTTAAAAAAAATAATAATAAAATAATAATAATAATAAATGAGGTTCTTCTGGTGCTCACCCACAGTTGTGCGTGCTGTAGAAGAAACAAGCACTCACTCTTGCCAAAGGGTTTAGGGTTTTTCATTTTCACATACACTTTGGGGATTTGCACATAGCACTCGTAATGCTTTTTCATTTCAAATTCTTCATTTGGGATTTTGCTTAAAAATTTCATTTGGGATTTTTTCATTTGACTACATTCTGGTATTTTCGGCTCAAATTACATCTGGGTTTTCTTGATATCTCAATTTGGTCCATTCCCAACTCAGAATGTTTATCTGGATTGTGATACATTGCGAATGTGCAAACCTTCAAACAGAATGGGTCTCATTTCCTGATTGATACTTACTGATTTCTTCTAATATAGCATCTGGGTTTTCTTGATTTTCAGCTCCAACCATTTCCCGAGCATAATTTTCTTCTGGGTTGTTTGATAATTCAGCAAAAATTCTGAACTCGTTCCAAGATCTAAACTGTACCAAAATGAGCAATCCTCGACCTACCAGCCATTTTTTTGCCCCATATCTTGAATCCAGTGGCAACGACAAAGCATTCGAAGCTCTATCTGACATTGAATCCCAATCTTACAAGAAACCGAGAGTTTCCAGAGCTGTATCGAACTCGAGGATGCCTGTGGGGCATAGTGAATTGATGCCCTGTAATTTCAAGACCCGACTCTGCAGGAAATACAAAATGGGTATTTGCCCTTATGGGGGGAGATGCTTCTTTGCTCATGGTATCAAAGATATCCGCAACACTTGCCATGGTGAGAAGGAGCTGTTGGGTAGGGCTTGGAATGGTGATCATAGAACTTCTAATGAATTGAAACTATGCAGATTGTTCTGGAATGGGAAGAAATGCATATATGGAGACCAATGCCGCTATCTTCATGAAAACATCAGAGAGAAGACAGTGAGAAGCATTTCAAGGAGAGGGCTGCTGACTACAAACATGGCAAGTGGTCGCTTTGCTCTTGGACATACTGGTAATAGAACAATACTCTTAATTTTATTCAATACTTTATTCTTTTGCTATAAAAATTTTGGATTAATTAATCAATAAAGACAGTCCATTAAGTATTCACGTCTGGCCCATAAGACCTCTTGATTCCTTTCACTTGGTTTCATTATCAATAGATACAACCAATTAGAGCTTTACTTATAAAAATAAGATTCTGAACCACAGCCATAGGTTGGACTGCTGACAGGACTTGAATTTTAGAAGAGGCACCCTGGATCTTGGTTCACATGAACTATCTATTTGGACTGCATTACTGGTGATGATTGGTTGATAACATTTTGATAAAACTGATTGCAATTTTCTCAATTGTTATTTAGAAGGTGGCAAGGCTTCTCCAAGCAAGTAAGAAAGAAAGAACAGACGCAGACTTTTTTCCAAATTTACTAATTTGATTTGTATATGTATGATTTCATATTGACATTATCAATATTTTGCTTTTGCTGCAAGCTAGTTTATATGTTGGAGAGTTAGACTTTTTACTTGTCATGCCTGGATGCATAGCTTGTGGCCAAAGTGGGTCCATAGAAGATCGGTTAAATGTTCAACATGGACTTGAGTAATTCATCTTTAAGATTTTTCCAAGTAAAAGATACATTTGTTGTGCATTAGTTGCTCATGGAATTTGACTGGCATCTTTTGCTCTTTTTGTTTTACCTGGGATTTCAAAGTACATAACCTTCATTTTGTATTAGCCGTCAGAAAAATGGCATTTATTATTGTTTGCCATCTCTAATGATGAATTGGAGTCAGTTGATCATGATATGTAGAACCTATCTACATTCAGAATATCTGATTCTTCCCTTTCATCAATGTCCCTTTTCTTTACTATAGAGACACTAATATTGGAGATGTGCAATAATTCTCAGAGAACTAAATTTTCAGCTACATCATCGTTTTACAGAACTACAGAAGCTTCGTGGCTACACTGCAGTAGAATCTGGAACTGTGCAGACTAACAATTCAAAGACTTCAAATGGTAGGATTGGGAATGCGACTATTTATAAACAAGTGCAGGGTACAAAGTGCAACTTCATGTGGAATGAACTTGAGAAAATGAGTCGCATCTATGCTGATTGGATTGAAGATGTGCCCCTTGTACATGGCTCATCAAGCAAAGTGGAGGCCTGCAGTTTAGTTTGATATGTGTCAAGGAAAAGATTAGTACTGTATCCCTGTACAGATAAGACGTTTGTTTTGTTTTCCTTCAACACCTTAGTTTTGTTGAGTAGGTATGGGAATTGACTTTTATCTCCATACATAGCTTAGTAATCAAGAGAGGCATCATATGAATCCAACTCTGCTGAATCAGGAGATACATGACTTAGGTAATCAGGAGAAGACCAGGGCTGTTAATCATTACTTTTCTTACTTTTGTCCTCATTGCCATGGTAAAGACAAGTTTTCTTCTTACCGGATGTGGTGTGACACATGAACCTAAATAACTCTCAAAAATCTTATTTGCGATAACCTTTGAGAATGCTCTTTAGAATAAATGTGTGTCTCTGTGTGTGCGCGTGTCCGCATGTGTGCATGTATTGGTAGATGTGGCTGCTCAAAATCCACCTTACGACCTTGCCGTTATGTCAGAATGTCAAGTTTTAAGTCTACTAATTGATTCAGTAAAATACAGAGTTCCTTTAAGATATAGGCCAGCAGACATGCTATTGGTAACACTTCTAAGAAGCTGTGGCAATGAGGGCAATAAGTCGCATCTATGCTGATTGGATTGAAGATGTGCCTCTTGTACATGGCTCATCAAGCAAAGTGGAGACCTCAAGTTTAGTTTGATATCCCTGTACAGATAAGAAGTTGCATGTTGTTAGTCGTTACTAGCTTTTTCTTACATATGTCCTCATAATATGATAAAGACATATATGTTCTCAGTTTACAAGAGGTTCGTGTGACACAAGAATATAACTAACAAAAAACTGGTTTGAGTAGCGTGAATTATCTCAAAAATCTTATTTGCTATAACCTCTGAGAATGCCCATTTTATAAGTATCCTCATACATGTTGTCCACTGACACATTTATTATTTACGTACCTACCAAATTAAATGTATGTATTATTGTTGTTTAGACCTTAGACCCATATTTAAGCTAAATTACACTTTTGGGATTTGAGCCAATATATTTCCACTTTCCCGGTTTCCCCTATTGTTCAAAAAGTTTCAACCAAGTCAACATTCGAAGTTTGTACTCCAATCCATCATTACAGATTAGTTCTGTATCCCTGTAAATTAAATTTATTAAGTTTACTATTTTGTTTTGCCCTAACACCTCACTAATTAGTTTTGTTTAATGGATGTGAGATTGATTTTGATCTCTATACATGACCTAGTAATCAGGTGATGCTTTTGTCGCTTCATCCTGGTGCCCTTTATTTTTGTGCTGTGTTTCATTTTTTGTTGTTGTTTACTTTTATATCAATTGGCAATTGCTCATTGATCATAAGTCATAACAATATAATACTGTAATATGAAATTTTCTAGGTTGAAAATTTGAAATATGATAATATATTTAAAAAAATCACAAAAAGAAAAAATTAGTATGAGTATGTGAAAAAAATGGCTCTATTTTAAATTTTGACATATGGCACCTTAAATCTGTATTGGCTGTGGGGCTCATGAGTCATGGATGAATCTCATAAGCTTAGAGTAGTACTGGCAATAGTGGTTAGAACTCAGAGAAGTAATTTGAAATGCTTAAAAAATAATAATTATTGATTGAAATAAAGTGAAAACGAAATTTTCAACTAAAAATAAAAATAGTGTTATAATTTTTTTGCTAAAATTTTTTTTATAAATTAATTAAGTCTAAATAACAACACCCATTTATTTTATTATAGAGGGTGGCGTTATATATACCGTGAGAAATTTATGCGCTGTGGAACACTGGAACCAAAGTTGCACAATAATTTTCCCATTCCAGCTTGTATAGTCTTCCGGTTGGCCCCACTTCCCAGTACACCAACCGACAAACATTCCCAAATTTTCTCTTAAATAAAGTAACAAATTCACTAAAGCAATAAACAATTATAGAATTAATTTAAGTAAACTGAAGGATTTGTGATGGCCGATCATTTTGGCTCCAAATTTCATCCATTTAACTGTAATTGGATGTTTGGAAATGGAAGAAACAATGAATTTGGAAAGATTGCGTGGAGTGGCCAATCTGGTAATTAAATGAATTGAACCCATTTGCAAAACTTAAACGGTTGAGTTTTGGGGTTGTGCCATTATATGAAAATGCTTTACCCTTTCTATATCTGAAGGAAGTCTGTATATGGAGATGTCCAGCACTGAAGAAGCTGGCACCAAATAAATTTATCACTATTATTGTTGTGCACCTCTTCATCTATTTTTTTAATGGAAAAACGTTAATGTTATAGAACTAAACTCTTGGCTAGATGGTCCGCATCAAAATTCATTAACAATATATGTGGCCCACATTCCTAAGTGCTAACCCAATTTAGAGGACAGGACCTCTACGTGTAAATGAACAATACATCTAGAGGCTTAGTAAAGGATTTGTTATCATCTTCGAACCAGTCCCTGGCAACTTAAATAATTGCGAAGGTGGTAGATCTTTTGTTAGGTAAATTTTAACCACCATCACAACATTAATAATCATGCAGTTAGCAAGCTGTGCATGGTCGTCATGAAAGCTCACGAAATTTATTATACTGGCAGTGATGGGATTGGTAGGAGAAAAGTCATATAAGGAGGCGATGGTACTGTATTACTATATATGTACACTTATACAGTACTGTAGAATAGAAGAAAGATTTTTAATCTTTCATTTAACTTTTCTTTTCTGTACCAGAAAAAAACTTTTTCTTTTCAATATGAATAAGGATAAATTTTCACATAATTGGACAAAAACTCAAATACAATTGTTGATTTTGAATTAAGGCCAATTTGGTATTGCTGTGAGAAAAAATAGATGTGAAGTAAAATCAACTATAAAGTAGTAAAGTAATTGAGTGTTTGGTAAACTATGTTTTCAAAAGTGCTGTGAGTGCAAAAAACAATATCAAAGTGTTTGGTAAATGTTAATGTAAAAGTGTTGTGACTGTTTATAATTACTAAAATGGACATGATGCTGAAAGTGTCTTTCACTTATTTGTTTGGTAAAACTAAAATGTTTTTTTTACTTATTTTTTAAATTTGTGGCTACAAATTTTTATTAGCATTAATTTTTTTAAGAACAACATTATTAAATAAGTATTCCTATTATTTTTTTAAGTATATTATAATTTTAATCATACAAATAAAATATCTTAATTAATTATCACAATATAAAATAAAATTAACAATAGACATATTTTTTAATTTAAAATAAACAAATAAAAATTATAGAAATCAATAAATGTAGTATGGGTAAAATATAATATTCATTGTTGTTGTAATTCACTGTAATAGTGGCAAAAAAGTGTGACGGTTTGCCACTTGCACTAATTACAATGTGTAAGGCCATGGCTAGCAAGAAGACCCCTGAAGAATGGAAATATGCAATTGATGTTTTGAAGAATTCTGTCTGGAAGTTTACAGGTATGGAAAAGGTGCTGCACCTATTAGAGTATAGTTATAATAATCTACCAAGCGAGAAAGTTAAATCCTGCTTCTTATACTGTGCTTTATTTCCAGAAGATTTTCCAATAGATAAAGTTGATTTGTTATATTGTTGGATGTGTGAGGGAATACTTGAGAAATATGGTAATGTAGACAAAGCGAAATATGAGAGTTATGATATCATCGGCACTCTTCTCAATGCATGTTTGTTGGAAGCGTATGATGAAAGTCTTGTAAAAATGCATGATGTGGTTCGCGAGATGGCATTGTGGCTGTCTCGTGACCCAGAGAAAACAAACAAGAATTTCCTTGTGGAATCAGGTGTCAATTTGAGTGAAGCACCGAATGTTGGAAAATGGAAAGGCGTAGAAAGGGTGTCACTAATGAACAATCATATTGAAAATTTAGTTGAAAGACCAGAATCCCTCAATTTGCTGACCTTGTTTCTTCAAGAAAATAAATTGAAGAAGATTGGCGAAACCTTCTTTGATTCTATGCGTTCTCTTCAAGTTCTAGATTTGTCTAACAATTGGAATTTAACCCAACTACCATCCGGAGTTTCAAAACTTGCTTGTTTACAACATTTGAATTTGTCAGTAACTGGTATAAGAGAGTTGCCGATGGAGTTAAAGGCCTTGGTAAGGCTAAAATACTTGAACTTGGAGTTTACGCAGAAGCTTGAATTTGTTCCACCGCATATAATATCAAGCTTTTCCATGCTAAAAGTTTTGAGAATGCGGAATTGTGGTCATGATGACAAATGTCCTTTTGACAGTGAAAAAGCAATGTTGGATGAATTGCAGTGTTTGAAACACCTAGAGGTCTTGACTTTGACCATAAGAAGTTTCCAACAGTTATTTAGCTACAAGAACTTAGTGACCTGCACTCGACAGCTCAGCCTCCAACTTTCCGACAATACGAGGTTTCTTGATATATCATCATCTCTGGCCAATATGAAACATCTTGATTACCTTCGAATTGAAGAGTGTACTGATTTGGAAGAATTGAAGGTTAATTGGGAAGCACGAGGTCCTAATGATCCTCGCGAATCGATGACGATAAACCAAAGTTGCTTCGTTGGCCTTCAAACAGTATTTGTACGTATATGCCCAAAAATGAAGGATCTGACATGGCTCATTTTTGCTCCAAATCTCAGCACATTAATTGTAGATGAATGCTCTGAAATGGAAAAAATAATGAGTTTGGAAAGATTGGGTGGAGTGGCAAATGAGGTAAAAGAATTGAACCCATTTGCAAAACTGAAAGAGTTGTATTTGAGCTTTCTACCAAAGTTGCAGAGCATGTATGAAGGTGCCTTACCCTTTCCAGATCTGAAGGAAGTCCATATATATAAATGTCGAGCACTGAAGAAGCTGCCACTGGACTCAAGGAGTGCCCAAGGATGCAATCTGATCATCAGAGGAGAGGAAGAGTGGTGGAATGGGTTAGAGTGGGACGACCAAGATGCTCCAAATGTTTTCCTTCCCACCTTCATCGAAGGAGAGGAAGAGTAAAGGCAGGCAGCTGAGCTGGTGGATCTCACTTGCAGTTGCAGGTAGCCACTTAATTGTCTGAATTCGGTCACTCCCGTGCTACCAAATTAAATTCATCATGTATTATATTCTTCTGCACGTACACCTCTCTTCATCATTATTTTTTTTCGTTCTTTTATTTATGGAAAAACTACGTTGATGTTATTGAACTAACTCTCTTCCACTTTCTCCTATATATCATATGATAGGACCGAATAAATATGTGTAGATTAAATAACACTCTTTGAATATAAGTTTTTTTCTTGGTTGGCGTTCCCTTTTAATCAAGCAAACAAACTTGTCATCAAAATTGCATTGCATTCGTCCAATAATTAAATACGAAACATTTAATGAGATTTGCTGCTTTTTAGAGATTTCATGAGCAAAAAACATTTTAGAGGATTTGCAGCTTTTATTGTCCGTATATACCCGTTTATGGTTCTTTTCAAATTCATTTTATTGTTTCACCTGGAATAGTTTGTAATGCACTACCTGTTTCTGCATTGTTTTTGTACTCTTTTAACTCCACAATGGAGTGAGAAACAATAACAAGCCTAGTGTTTCAACAGGATACAAGAGCTCTTTTTCAGTGGCTAAGTATAAATATGGAATTCTGGTCAAAAAATATTTTGATAAATCCAAGAATTCATAGATATAAACTTGAGCTTCGATCTATAGTCAATTCCTTTAAACTTTCAATTTATGAGGGTAATACTACACGAATCAAATTTTATTCAAATCTAAACCCACTCTCAACCTCATTTAGTTTTAGCAAATAACATACTACCAAGTATACGAACACATCATTTAGTAAGTTGATTTGATGAACCTATTTGGCAGAAGCCCTAACAGGAGGCAAATATGTAACTATCTGGAACAAGTAAACGTGCAACATGATCAAGTTCTTGACCCTGTGAAACATGCTGCTCATTTTATAATGTGAGCCGGATTTATTATCCTAAAATAGTGGATCTTTTTAGCACTAAACTCATTAGGCAGATAATTTTATCATGGCAAGCTTCAAAATGGACTAATCAATCTAACAGATCAGCAAAATCAACAGATCAGCCATGAATGGCACAATGGTATACTTAGGCATCAAAATGCACAACTAGTCAATAACAAAGTTGTTGGAAAAAGTGATACATATCACAGGCTGACCAATTCCCCAGAGAAAAAGAAATTCTATCATATGAATTTGATCCTAATATTTCCTTCCAAGCTTACAAAATTAGATCTGATCAGATGACAGATTTACACAAAAGTGAATTTTAAGTTGTTGGGAATTTACACAATCCTTCAAGTGTGGGTAGAACCCTGTATGCTGTCCAATTTTGGGGCACCCTTCTCTGACTCTACTGTAATCACAAAAAGAACAATTTTCTCCCGCAGAAACATAACTAATAAATTTAGTATGTTAGTGTAAAACTTGTAAATGAAAAAGGCAGGATGGTCTATGATAAAAGAGCCAACACTAATGATTTTTCCTCCAAGGATGTAAGCTTACCCAATGTATCAATGAAATACAATGTTAGCTAATTAAAAATTGACTTTAGCTGTCTCCTTAGCAACTCTATCTCCTCCATTTGTTCCTGAAGAGAAGGGGGCTCCAAAGGGGAGAAAAAAGGTAGAACATTCAACAAAAAACAGAAAATTCTTTCTTATATTTGTGAGGCACACACATTTAAACTGGGAATTCCTCAAGTAAAAAACATCAAAAACACATTAAGGGCCCTTTGTCACAACTATGAATTTCCTAAAATCACTGCAGGCGGGTTTAAAAGAGTTAAAAGTTTTTCTTAATTGGCTGCAAAGTACATTAAAAAGTGCGTTTTTTTTTTTTTTGCATACCAAAAGTTTGACTATTGGCCTCTTAGTAAGTTAGAAGAAACTAACTAATTTATAGATTGTAATATGGTACTTGAAAATAGAATTTATGACATGTTGTAGACATCTAAAAGAGTATTCATAAGCATTTTCAGAGATACGTAATGTCAACAAACCTTCAGGCTGAAAAAAAGAAAAAAATTATGCCAACAAAACCTATATATCAATTAAAATGTTTTAAATAATAAAATCTCTGGTAAAAGGTTGGTGTGCAGTGCATGTGTCCTGAAACTGTTATATACATTGATATAACATACTTTGCTTATGAAAATCGAAAGCACCTTATGTAATGCCTTCTGCCATAAATCTGACCTTTCCTGTAGTAAACACCATTCCATGGCCATATCATACTCAATTGTGTTGGGCTGAGAACAGTGGGCTGTTGATACTGCCTTTCTCTACAAAAGGAACAAATAGGAAGTGTTCAAAGTTTTTTATTCTAGCTGCTCAAAGTTTCTTTTGGCACCATTATGTTAACTAAAACAATTCAATCTAAACCTGCTTTAATTATCAAGTACAATTTTTTCTGCATTGTTTATACTCTGAAAGAACCCACATAAACTATATCCAGCTCTATGGTCCTCTACTATCTCCAAAACTTCCTAACATTCCTGCAAAGCATGATTTCATCAGGTTCTATTTCCATCAGGTACCTATCAGGGTGTGCAGCTGGACACAAGTATGCAAGCTAAAATAATGCTTCAGCACTTCAACCTGAGATGCCATGACAAACCTTATAATAAAGGTAATAAATTTTCGAAGGAGTGTAAATGACATAAAGGGCATCAATATTTCAAACTAAGCCACAGACATAGATAAATATTTATTATTTTCCAAATTTGAGCTAAGAAATTCCTAAATTCTAAAAACAACACTTTCTCTCAGCTGTGACATTTATCAAACATGAGGAAAACTACGAATATATTTGCTGGGTATTAATCCTAACAACCAAAAAACATTGCAAGAACATGAGGGGACCATGTGAGTTGAAACAAACCAGACTCTACGCGCATTACCATTTAGGGCACATTTTCGAGCGCAACAACTGGCAGAGCAAAACTCATAACCCCTATTGTAACAAAAAACAAAAACCATAACCATTGTTAAGCAGTAGACTGTGAATATCTGAAAACAGAGCCTCCATCTTGTAATCTTAACCCAACACCAAAAAGAATGGCAAAAACATAAGGGGCCATGTAATAAGCCAAACATGACGACCCACTCTTTCACTGTGAGTTCAAGCAAACAATCATAACCCCCATTGTAACCAAACAAAGAAACAAAAACCCAATACCAAAAACAAAACAAGAACAAAAAATAAAAGCCATATCCCCTATTAGGCAAAAGAATGTGAAAATCTGGAAACAGAGCCTCCTCTTGCACTCAAGCGAATCACTAANTTGAGTGTTTGGTAAACTATGTTTTCAAAAGTGCTGTGAGTGCAAAAAACAATATCAAAGTGTTTGGTAAATGTTAATGTAAAAGTGTTGTGACTGTTTATAATTACTAAAATGGACATGATGCTGAAAGTGTCTTTCACTTATTTGTTTGGTAAAACTAAAATGTTTTTTTTACTTATTTTTTAAATTTGTGGCTACAAATTTTTATTAGCATTAATTTTTTTAAGAACAACATTATTAAATAAGTATTCCTATTATTTTTTTAAGTATAATAAAATTTTAATCATACAAATAAAATATCTTAATTAATTATCACAATATAAAATAAAATTAACAATAGACATATTTTTTAATTAAATAAACAAATAANAGAACAACATTATTAAATAAGTATTCCTATTATTTTTTTAAGTATATTATAATTTTAATCATACAAATAAAATATCTTAATTAATTATCACAATATAAAATAAAATTAACAATAGACATATTTTTTAATTTAAAATAAACAAATAAAAATTATAGAAATCAATAAATGTAGTATGGGTAAAATATAATATTCATTGTTGTTGTAATTCACTGTAATAGTGGCAAAAAAGTGTGACGGTTTGCCACTTGCACTAATTACAATGTGTAAGGCCATGGCTAGCAAGAAGACCCCTGAAGAATGGAAATATGCAATTGATGTTTTGAAGAATTCTGTCTGGAAGTTTACAGGTATGGAAAAGGTGCTGCACCTATTAGAGTATAGTTATAATAATCTACCAAGCGAGAAAGTTAAATCCTGCTTCTTATACTGTGCTTTATTTCCAGAAGATTTTCCAATAGATAAAGTTGATTTGTTATATTGTTGGATGTGTGAGGGAATACTTGAGAAATATGGTAATGTAGACAAAGCGAAATATGAGAGTTATGATATCATCGGCACTCTTCTCAATGCATGTTTGTTGGAAGCGTATGATGAAAGTCTTGTAAAAATGCATGATGTGGTTCGCGAGATGGCATTGTGGCTGTCTCGTGACCCAGAGAAAACAAACAAGAATTTCCTTGTGGAATCAGGTGTCAATTTGAGTGAAGCACCGAATGTTGGAAAATGGAAAGGCGTAGAAAGGGTGTCACTAATGAACAATCATATTGAAAATTTAGTTGAAAGACCAGAATCCCTCAATTTGCTGACCTTGTTTCTTCAAGAAAATAAATTGAAGAAGATTGGCGAAACCTTCTTTGATTCTATGCGTTCTCTTCAAGTTCTAGATTTGTCTAACAATTGGAATTTAACCCAACTACCATCCGGAGTTTCAAAACTTGCTTGTTTACAACATTTGAATTTGTCAGTAACTGGTATAAGAGAGTTGCCGATGGAGTTAAAGGCCTTGGTAAGGCTAAAATACTTGAACTTGGAGTTTACGCAGAAGCTTGAATTTGTTCCACCGCATATAATATCAAGCTTTTCCATGCTAAAAGTTTTGAGAATGCGGAATTGTGGTCATGATGACAAATGTCCTTTTGACAGTGAAAAAGCAATGTTGGATGAATTGCAGTGTTTGAAACACCTAGAGGTCTTGACTTTGACCATAAGAAGTTTCCAACAGTTATTTAGCTACAAGAACTTAGTGACCTGCACTCGACAGCTCAGCCTCCAACTTTCCGACAATACGAGGTTTCTTGATATATCATCATCTCTGGCCAATATGAAACATCTTGATTACCTTCGAATTGAAGAGTGTACTGATTTGGAAGAATTGAAGGTTAATTGGGAAGCACGAGGTCCTAATGATCCTCGCGAATCGATGACGATAAACCAAAGTTGCTTCGTTGGCCTTCAAACAGTATTTGTACGTATATGCCCAAAAATGAAGGATCTGACATGGCTCATTTTTGCTCCAAATCTCAGCACATTAATTGTAGATGAATGCTCTGAAATGGAAAAAATAATGAGTTTGGAAAGATTGGGTGGAGTGGCAAATGAGGTAAAAGAATTGAACCCATTTGCAAAACTGAAAGAGTTGTATTTGAGCTTTCTACCAAAGTTGCAGAGCATGTATGAAGGTGCCTTACCCTTTCCAGATCTGAAGGAAGTCCATATATATAAATGTCGAGCACTGAAGAAGCTGCCACTGGACTCAAGGAGTGCCCAAGGATGCAATCTGATCATCAGAGGAGAGGAAGAGTGGTGGAATGGGTTAGAG
The DNA here is from genome assembly GCA_003254865.1 of Dryas drummondii. Lineage (NCBI taxonomy): Eukaryota > Viridiplantae > Streptophyta > Magnoliopsida > Rosales > Rosaceae > Dryas > Dryas drummondii. Next base: position 1,048,896 of record QANW01002708.1, on the reverse strand, counting down.
TGGGACGACCAAGATGCTCCAAATGTTTTCCTTCCCACCTTCATCGAAGGAGAGGAAGAGTAAAGGCAGGCAGCTGAGCTGGTGGATCTCACTTGCAGTTGCAGGTAGCCACTTAATTGTCTGAATTCGGTCACTCCCGTGCTACCAAATTAAATTCATCATGTATTATATTCTTCTGCACGTACACCTCTCTTCATCATTATTTTTTTTCGTTCTTTTATTTATGGAAAAACTACGTTGATGTTATTGAACTAACTCTCTTCCACTTTCTCCTATATATCATATGATAGGACCGAATAAATATGTGTAGATTAAATAACACTCTTTGAATATAAGTTTTTTTCTTGGTTGGCGTTCCCTTTTAATCAAGCAAACAAACTTGTCATCAAAATTGCATTGCATTCGTCCAATAATTAAATACGAAACATTTAATGAGATTTGCTGCTTTTTAGAGATTTCATGAGCAAAAAACATTTTAGAGGATTTGCAGCTTTTATTGTCCGTATATACCCGTTTATGGTTCTTTTCAAATTCATTTTATTGTTTCACCTGGAATAGTTTGTAATGCACTACCTGTTTCTGCATTGTTTTTGTACTCTTTTAACTCCACAATGGAGTGAGAAACAATAACAAGCCTAGTGTTTCAACAGGATACAAGAGCTCTTTTTCAGTGGCTAAGTATAAATATGGAATTCTGGTCAAAAAATATTTTGATAAATCCAAGAATTCATAGATATAAACTTGAGCTTCGATCTATAGTCAATTCCTTTAAACTTTCAATTTATGAGGGTAATACTACACGAATCAAATTTTATTCAAATCTAAACCCACTCTCAACCTCATTTAGTTTTAGCAAATAACATACTACCAAGTATACGAACACATCATTTAGTAAGTTGATTTGATGAACCTATTTGGCAGAAGCCCTAACAGGAGGCAAATATGTAACTATCTGGAACAAGTAAACGTGCAACATGATCAAGTTCTTGACCCTGTGAAACATGCTGCTCATTTTATAATGTGAGCCGGATTTATTATCCTAAAATAGTGGATCTTTTTAGCACTAAACTCATTAGGCAGATAATTTTATCATGGCAAGCTTCAAAATGGACTAATCAATCTAACAGATCAGCAAAATCAACAGATCAGCCATGAATGGCACAATGGTATACTTAGGCATCAAAATGCACAACTAGTCAATAACAAAGTTGTTGGAAAAAGTGATACATATCACAGGCTGACCAATTCCCCAGAGAAAAAGAAATTCTATCATATGAATTTGATCCTAATATTTCCTTCCAAGCTTACAAAATTAGATCTGATCAGATGACAGATTTACACAAAAGTGAATTTTAAGTTGTTGGGAATTTACACAATCCTTCAAGTGTGGGTAGAACCCTGTATGCTGTCCAATTTTGGGGCACCCTTCTCTGACTCTACTGTAATCACAAAAAGAACAATTTTCTCCCGCAGAAACATAACTAATAAATTTAGTATGTTAGTGTAAAACTTGTAAATGAAAAAGGCAGGATGGTCTATGATAAAAGAGCCAACACTAATGATTTTTCCTCCAAGGATGTAAGCTTACCCAATGTATCAATGAAATACAATGTTAGCTAATTAAAAATTGACTTTAGCTGTCTCCTTAGCAACTCTATCTCCTCCATTTGTTCCTGAAGAGAAGGGGGCTCCAAAGGGGAGAAAAAAGGTAGAACATTCAACAAAAAACAGAAAATTCTTTCTTATATTTGTGAGGCACACACATTTAAACTGGGAATTCCTCAAGTAAAAAACATCAAAAACACATTAAGGGCCCTTTGTCACAACTATGAATTTCCTAAAATCACTGCAGGCGGGTTTAAAAGAGTTAAAAGTTTTTCTTAATTGGCTGCAAAGTACATTAAAAAGTGCGTTTTTTTTTTTTTTGCATACCAAAAGTTTGACTATTGGCCTCTTAGTAAGTTAGAAGAAACTAACTAATTTATAGATTGTAATATGGTACTTGAAAATAGAATTTATGACATGTTGTAGACATCTAAAAGAGTATTCATAAGCATTTTCAGAGATACGTAATGTCAACAAACCTTCAGGCTGAAAAAAAAAAAAAAAAATTATGCCAATAAAACCTATACATCAATTCAAATGTTTTAAATAATAAAATCTCTGGTAAAAGGTTGGTGTGCAGTGCATGTGTCCTGAAACTGTTATATACATTGATATAACATACTTTGCTTATGAAAATCGAAAGCACCTTATGTAATGCCTTCTGCCATAAATCTGACCTTTCCTGTAGTAAACACCATTCCATGGCCATATCATACTCAATTGTGTTGGGCTGAGAACAGTGGGCTGTTGATACTGCCTTTCTCTACAAAAGGAACAAATAGGAAAATATTATGTATATGAAAATGTATATGCAAAAGAGGGGACCTGAACCCAAAAGCAAGAACAAAGCACTCAGCAATGTGAGTCACCATCTCTTCACGTTTGCTTTGAAGCCTGATTTTGTCAATGGTCAGATGTCCAACAAATCTGGCTGTTTTGTCAGGCTCTTTAAGAGTCCTTCTCATACCAATCACAGGTCTGCAAATGCAAAGTCAGATATACATGTGTAAGATCAACTTGAGTGGAGTTCAATTATTCTCATAACTTGTACCAAGTTAATGGTGTGGCCTTTGTAACTAATTTAAGAAACTGAACTCTGAGTCAATAGAAAGTAAAAAGACTATCGCAGACTTTTACAATTAATTGTTCGAAATAATAGAGGTATATTTCTCCACTGACATACAAAGGCATCATAGTGGTAACTCACATCTGACACCACAAAAAACATGACAAGCATCCAGCCAATTTAAATCATAACAATGAGTGCATTGAAGAAAATTCAACAAGGAAAAAATAAACAGCAAAAGAAAGAGGAAAAGAGATATTATCAAATGATTAACAAGTAGAATGCTAGTCATTCTTATCCTCTATATGGATTTAAGACTTATCATTTTCACACAATAACTAACTTATTAAAATTCACAACATAATTATGTGTGGAATCTTGAACACTCCAACAGAAAAGAAATAAACGAACGTGCTCCATCTATGGAATGAAGAAATAAAAAGGATACCTCCCATCTGCCAGAATCAGGAATCTCCTATTTAACTCAGATATGGCAGACTCAGCAGCAATCTTTGACGTGAATATGACAAAAGCTTTGCCTGTAAGGCCATGAAAGAATAAATGTAATCAGTCCAAAATTAAGTCAGGTTTAAAAGCATTAATAATCAACCACCAAACAAAACATGAAATCATTAGAAAAATTAGTATATAGCCACAACAAGCTGCTGTACCATAGTATGGATTAGAAAAAGTACTGCATTGTATCATTGTTGCCTCAACCTTTTCTTGGAGTGCACGCCATACTAGATCCTGAGGAGAAAAAGGGAGTAGATTAAACATAATGTCTAACACTAGGCCATACCACATTGGCCCTATAACTCCAGTTTGTTACTTCATCCAGTATTAGTCATTTCTCATCCAGTTTGGTGGCTAGGGAACCTTTAATAGGAGAGTTTTTCTTTTAAGAGAAAATAAGATGATACATTGCATCGTACACTAGACTGGCTTTTTATATACATCTGAGTTTCAATGAATTTCTTTGACTATCTAATAAGCTTCCAATATTAGATGCATCAGGGAATATTACCTCTACTTCTGATGATGCATAGGATGGATCCAAATTGTCTAGTAAGACCAAAGTGCCAGCATCTTGAGCTCTCTGCAGTCTTTGCTCCCAAGGCTTCAAAATTTGACAAGGAAAGAAATCTGGTTAAGACTTTACAATGTAATCAATAGCCAACCATTGATTTGTATGTACAATCAAACAACAAATGGTAATGTCTACAAAAAAATATTGGGAAATAGAAACTCACAAGTGGCTTGAACCAATTTCTTCTTTCCTCCTGGATTTAAGAAAACTAGAGAAATTAGAATATTAACCAAATTCATTATCAAAACTTGCGAACAGGTTGTGTGAATATGTCTTTGGAGTCGACTAGCATATTATTGCATTTCCATAAAATATCCAAACTTGGGACATAAAATAAGGTTCCAGATTGAACTAATAAAATTTGCTAGTATACAATTATTCCCAAAGGTTTGCTATTAACTTTAACTCCCCTATCCCCTGCATGTTGAGTAGCTGCATTTCCAGCAGTTTTTCTTCTCTTCTGTTCAGAACTTTCCCCCATAGTGGAAGCTACACCAGGTAGAACAATTATCCTCTTATGAGGATGGGTATCTGAAGTATGCATATATGGTTTGGGCCTTAATGTCTCATTTGAATTCTCACCAATACGAACTACTGCTTTCTCTGATTCTGCACATGTGCCAGAAACAATCTTATTTTCATCTAATCAGTTGAATTCAGAAGTAAAATGCACAGCTGGCATTCTCAGAAATCACCTTTCACTACAGGGCTTACTCTGCTGCTGGACTTGTCATTTTTAACTGGAGAGGCCACCACTTTGTCCAATCCTAACTTGGACAACACATTTGATGGTCCAGCTTGGTCTCTCAAATTTGTCTGGAACTTGGGAGTCCTGATGAGCTTTTGACTTTTTCCCGCATTAAAAAAGCACTCCACTGCATTGCATTCAAAATATTTGAAGACCATGATAGATATTAAAGTCCACTAAGAAAAAAGTATACAAGGGAAGTTATAATGATTTTGAGACATGAATGTATGGTAAATAAATATTGCTGTAAATAGTGCACTCATAATTTTAAAATTTAAAAAAGAAAACCTCAGTTTGTTTTTTGAAGAATTTGGCTTTGAAATCAAACAGCTGTTAAATGCATTTCAGGTCATTGTTGAACCCCTTCAGTTATCACTATATTGTCCCCAAGTACCATGAATGACATGTAGCCCCAGTTTTGAGCAGGATCTCTCACATCAGTTTGCTTTAAGTGATCACATCTGTTAGAGTGTTGGGGGCATTTGATTGTTTCTTGGAAAGGAGGTAGCAGCCCTTCAGAGTTGAGGCTAAGACTTAAAACCACTGACTTGTTATATCTCGCTGAAATAGCATGCTCATTTGTTATCAGCTACTACAAATCCACCAGAAAGATGTACATGCATGCTAACATGCCTCCTAGAAGTGTCAGTGGGTCTCTTTCAACTGCTACCCAATCTGGCAACAAGGTACTCAGTTTTACTGATCATTGCCTTTTGAGAACATGGCTTTGAGAGTGACAATAGCATCATCATATAGATATTAACATAAACATATTTCATTATTTGTCATAAACAAACGAAATCTAGCTGCTCAAAGTTTTTTATTCTACATGAAGCCATGATTAGTAACTATAGAAGTGTTCTACTTCAAACAATTAGACAGAACTGCTACAGCCTACAGCCCAATACTTGATAGAAAGTAATCACAAAAATGAGTGACAAATTCTCAATTCTTAGATAACAGAATCAATCAATCAAATGTGAATCTGATTAACAATTTAACATCCTATATTTGTTTAAAAGGTTTATACCAGAAAGCACCCTAAATAAATTCCAGATGTAGATGACTGACCTTTAATTCCACCTATTTCATTTGGAAAGTTCTCTAATATTGTACGCGTTCCTACATCAAAAGTACGACAGAAAATGTAACTAGCCATTCTCAACTCTTCTTCAGAGGGCTGAGGATTCCTTTTGTCCTTTGATGTGCAGACAACATTGCATTTTCCTTGAATTGATTCCTGAAATTAGTATTCAAAATTGCCATGTAATTAGATGTCGATATAACCATGTGGACACCCTTGTTAACGATCTGTAGACTCTACAAGTTTGGCATCCAAATAGATTCAAATGAAAGAAGACAAAGGCATTACATTGATCTAAAGGAAGTAGGCTCATTAATGTTATGGAATTGTAAAGACTTTCATGGCAATGTAAAGGGAAAGACGCTGAGAAGATATCTAATAATATATTGGCCACATTGCCATAAAAAGTATATATGCAGTTAAAAGTAGATACGAGTAGGATGCATGAGATATAACCATCAAATCTAGGTTAACATCCTCAAGCAAAAACACAGATTACATTCAAATCAAAGCTACCCGAAAACCTAGAATAATAACACTAAAAGGATTAAGGAATATCTCTAAATATCTCTAAAATGTATAGACAAAGGTGCCCAGAGAGATGCTAAGAAGAAAGACTCCTTTGTCCCTTTTAATTTAACAATGATTATACCATATCTCTAAATATCTCTAAAATGTATAGACAAAGGTGCCCAGAGAGATGCTAAGAAGAAAGACTCCTTTGTCCCTTTAATTTAACAATGATTATACCATGCATAGCACTCTACTTAAATGAGGTATGAAAACATAAAGTGGACATGATTATAAAATGTCTCTAATTAAATCTAATTTACCAGAGAATTGATATTGGAGAGGCCTGCACCCTCACCAGAAGCTAAAAATATCTCGTTCCAGCGTGGTTCACAATCACCCAAAAAGTTACGTATTTCAGCAGGACGAAAAAACCACACGAGCTTTATCTTCTTTCTATGGTCCTCTGTGTCATATATTTTCACAAGCTTACCAATATCAGTCTCGAATTCACCAGTGCGATAAACATGTACACAATCATAAAGGGAGTATTTCACGCCTTCATAAGTGAATGACTCATAGAACTGGACACCTTTCTTTCTCCCAGCTCCACCTTTCTTGCCCCACCTAAATTCAACATCATCTTCCATATCTGTCTCTTCAGGATGCGCCATGGCTTATCTATCTTCAAACTCAACCATTGTTTCTTAGCCCATCCAATAGTTTTCGAGAACCGAAAACAGTAAATTACCTTATAATACATGAACCATAAAAATAAACAAATAAACAAATAAACAAATAAAACTCAAACCAGAGATGCAAAAAAAATTATGCAATATATTGTAAGCTGTAGTCAGGAAACAAAATTGATCATAGCTCAGCAGGCAACCAAATTCCATATAATATCTAAAGAATATGGGATCTTAGGACTTAAGCTGAAATTTATATATTAGTAGTTCCTGGTGTTTTCCTCATCTGATCAACCTCAAAGTACCTAGTCGAGTACAAGAGAATCCAGTAGCATTAAAAAACCAAAGATGTACACAAGACTTAATGTGCTATAGAGTCAATTGATACAGTGATGCATAAGGAGCTGTTTAAAGAAGAGGGAAGTAAGAAAAAGGTTTACACTGTTTTTTCTTCTGGTTAGAACAATCAGGCAGAGCAATAAGTCCAGATTTGTCTCTGAATATTCTAGACCATCATTAGAGCCCTGGAGCCTCAAAAACGTCACGCTAAAAAAAAGAAAAGAAAAAGCATTCCCCTGTAGACACCTACAGGGCAAGATATGTTGCACATTTGCTAGCTGCAATAAACCCTTTTACAAAGTTTTGACCCAAAGATCTAAAGGAAACTTCAAAATCACTAATATAATTTTAAGAAGGCACAAAATTTTTGGATCTCCTGTGTTCCATAACTCAGTAATTCTTTTTTTGGTTGAAATGGGACCAGAGCCCCAACATGAAAAACAAAACCTCTCTTTTAGATTACTCTTCAGTGCAAGAGTTTCTAAGCTTTCTTTTTGCACCATTATGTTAACTAAAACAATTCAATCTAAACCTTCTTTAATTATCAAGTACAATTTTTTCTGCATTGTTTATACTCTGAAAGAACCCACATAAACTATATCCAGCTCTATGATCCTCTACTATCTCCAAAACTTCCTAACATTCCTGCAAAGCATGATTTCATCAGGTTCTATTTCCATCAGTTACCTATCAGGGTGTGCAGCTGGACACAAGTATGCACGCTAAAATAATGCTCCAACACTTCAACCTGAGATGCCATGACAAACCTTATAATAAAGGTAATAAATTTTTGAAGGAGCGTAAATGAAATAAAGGGCATCAATATTTCAAACTAAGCCACAGACATTGATAAATATTTATTATTTTCCAAATTTGAGCTAAGAAATTCCTAAATTCTAAAAACAACACTTTCTATCAGCTGCGACATTTATCAAACATGAGGAAAACTACAAATATATTTGCTGGGTATTAATCCTAACAACCAAAAAACATTGCAAGAACATGAGGGGACCATGTAATACGCCTAACATGATGCCCCTTCACTGTGAGTTGAAACAAACCAGACTCTACGCGCATTACCATTTAGGGCACATTTTAGAGCGCAACAACTGGCAGAGCAAAACTCATAACCCCTATTGTAACAAAAAACAAAAACCATAACCATTGTTAAGCAGTAGACTGTGAATATCTGAAAACAGAGCCTCCATCTTGTAATCTTAACCCAACACCAAAAAGAATGGCAAAAACATAAGGGGCCATGTAATAAGCCAAACATGACGAGCCACTCTTTCACTGTGAGTTCAAGCAAACAATCATAACCCCCATTGTAACCAAACAAAGAAACAAAAACCCAATACCAAAAACAAAACAAGAACAAAAAATAAAAGTCATATCCCTATTAGGCAAAAGAAAGTGAAAATCTGGAAATAGAGCCTCCTCTTGCACTCAAGCGAATCACTAATGCACACTTAAGTTGCAGAAAACTTTGCAATCTTATACAAAGCATAATGTATATAAACGAACCGGCGGTCCGGCACACACAAAAAAAAAAAAAAAAAAAAAAAAAATCAGAGAAAAGCTGGGAAAAGAAGAAGAGACAAAACGAACACATTGGGTGCTTTGGAAAGGCAGTCAAAAAGAAAGTCGAAAACCCATGACCCACAAACAAATGTTGAGCTCAAAATGAAGAAAAAACGTGGAACGGAGGTTTAGTGAGGGATATATACCTCAACGTCGATGATGAAACAAACGACAGAGAAGCCCCATTTGAGATTTTGGAGTCCAGAAGAAAGTGTTTCAATGGAAAGCGTGTGGTGCGAGTGAGAAGAGAGAGAGAGAGAGGTGTAGACGGTCAAGGTGGTGTACTGGCGTGTGAGGTTTTGATACACAGAGCGAAATTAAAGCAAGCACAAAAATGGAAAGTGTGCTAAAGTGCGCCGGGTGCGTACTGTTCCTCCACAATCCTTACGTGGATTCTGAATTGACGCGGGTAGTGAGGTGAGGCGCGACGCCTTTGAGGGGAAGGCAGGACAGGACGTTGAATTCTCACGCGCGTCTCATTTGTAGTGATATTCACGTGCTTGTCTTATTTGAGAAGAGAAGCGTTGGGTTTCCGGAGGATTTTCGCACGCACCAGGAGTGCGAAGATCGGTGGATTTCATAATAGGGGTTTAGTTATCTACGTGAAGGTAGTACGGGTTTACGGATGCAGACGATTTTCTACGCGCCATCTTTTTGAATTTTAAGTCACGCGACTGTCCGTCCTTTCATGGAATTGTATCTGATTTTCTGAAAATGTGTGAAAAATCCCAGAGTCGTGGGAGATTCGGCTCACTTCAACCGGAGGGTTTTGCATATCCACACCAAAATTTTGAGTTCACAATCACAAATCACATTTGATAAAATAAGCTCAGCATGCATCTGAAACTGTGCTGTATACTTAAAAATAGGGGTGAGCGCGGTGCGGTTCGACACACTTTTCTCTCGGAATCGTGCGCCTCGCTGGACATTAATACATGGTGCGGTTCGGTGCTTAAAACCATGAAAGAAATAAAAAAGCTAAACCAAACCAAACCAAACCATTCAAGGTGCGGTGTGGTGCGGTTCTCCACCACGGTTCTGGCCCTAATGGGCTATTATTCAGATTAGCACTTTTGGGCCTCACATTTATTTTTTTAAGTCTAAGCCCAATTATTTAATGATACAAACTAGGGGTGGGCGCGGTGCGGTTCAACTCACTTTTCCCTCAGAACCGTGCACCGCGCTAGACATGAATAGACGGTGCGGTTCGATGTTTAAAACCGTGAAAGAAATAAAAAAACCGAACCAAACCAAACCATCTTGAATGCGGTGCGGTGCGGTTCTCACCACGGTTCTGGGCCTAATGGGGCCTCACACTTGTTTTTTTAAGCTTAAGCCCAATTATTTAATGATGCAAACCCATCCTAATTAAAAAGTATATAAAAATGTACAAAAATGTGTACAAAAAGTGTATAAAAAGTATATAAAAATGATATAAATATATATAAAAAAATATATAAAATGGTGTATATGACAATATGTGTATAAAAATATAAAAAAATATATTTTTTGCAAGTATGCGGTGCGGTTCGGTTACGTGCGGTTAAATAAGGTGTAGAACCGGAACCGGAACCGGAGAGAAGCGGTGCGGTTCGGTTTTTTTGACGATGTTGACTTTTTTTTGTCAACGCGGTTTTTTACGGTTTTTTTGCGGTGCGGTTTGGCCGATTTTGGCGGTCCGCGGTTAATATGCCCACCCCTAATACAAACTCATCCTAATTAACAAGTTTTGGCAACAAAAAAACAAATTTACAAGTTAATTCAATGAACTTAACCAAAAAGACTCACACATTAAACTTTGCTTAACCTGCTTAGTACTTAAAACTTAAAAGTTAAAAACAAAATTAATTATACAAGTATACAACCAATGACTACAACTACAAGTTAAGAACCTGCTTAAAACAAAATGACTAACTTACTAGTTACTACAAGTTATAAACCTTATATGGCATATATATTATACCCTAGAACTATAAACAATTAAAAATTTTAGTATATAGAGTATAAACTATAAATAATATACTAATTTTTTTTATATAGAATATAAAGAATAAACTAATTTTATTATATAGGGTAATTGGTATAACTAAAATTATATACTAAAACATTATTAATTTATTATTATATTATATATCTAGAAAATAGGTCATAGGGTTATATAAAATATATTTTAGGGTCTAAACCCTAAAATATAGCTACGTTACTATTAATTCTAATATTTTATTAGGTTTTAGGGTTTATGGTCTAAAGTGTATAAAAATCTGTACAAAAAGTGTATAAAAAGTATATAATAATCGTATAAATATATATAATGGTGTATATATGTATAAAAATATAAAAAAATATATTTTTTACAAGTATGCGGTGCGGTTCAGTTCGGTGCGGTTAAATAAGGTGTAGAACCAGAACCAGAGAGAACCGGTGCGGTTCGGTTTTTTTGGCAGTGTTGACTTTTTTTGATCAACGCAGTTTTTTGCGATTTTTTGGCGATGCGGTTCGGCCAGTTTTGGCGGTGCGCAGTTAAAATGCCCACCCCTACTTAAACATAATCTCTCACAAAGTTTTCCCTTTTACCCTTTTCAAGTGACTATTTTACACGATTTTTCAGGCATACCTTATAAGCTTCAGTTTTATTATTTTCAATCAGAAAAACCTTGAGATTTCTCTCATTTCTCTGGTGGATTCCAGATTCTTTCTTAGGGATTAACGCTGGTTTTCCCTAATATTTCTTAATTGCGTGTTACGCTGCGTCACATACTCACATTGAAAGAATTCAATGATGCCTGTACTTTTTGTGCAGCCATCAAAGCCAGAAGGCCTCCATCATCATGACCAACAAGCACCACTGAAGAAAACCCCATCTCAGAGCAGAAAGAAAGAAGCAGGTCAACCTGAAAGATTAAGCTCAACAAATTCAGATCAATATGAATTCTAAATGGGAGGGAAACAGGAACAATGCAAAAGGTATATGGGGAGGGGACCAAATGAGCAATTAAGCAGCCATGACAGCACTGCAGGACCATGTTTAATGAAGTGCCCATGTTGGCAAAACTGTTTAGGTAGTATCAACCTACAGGATATACTGGACAAATAGTAATTTGAAGACATGACACATAATCTAGAGCAAGGAGAGGGTATGCATAAGCTTATGTGTTGCTAGTCTCCTTTCCCTTCCCGATCTCATGAAATTAGCTGTTGTGAGATGCTCAGCCATGGAAAAAATAATTAATTTGGAAAGATTGGGTGGAGTGGCAAATGAGGTAAAAGAATTGAACCCATTTGCAAAACTTATAAGCTTGAAGTTGATCGGTCTACCAAAGTTGCAGAGCATATATGAAGGTGCCTTACCCTTTCCAGATCTAAAGGAAGTCTACATACGCGATTGTCGAGCACTGAAGAAGTTGCCAGTGGACTCAAGGAGTGCCCAAGGATGCAATCTCATCATCAAATGTTTTCCTTCCCACCTTCAAACCTCTTCGCAAGTAATTGGCAAAGGCAGGCAGCTGAGCTGGTGGATCTCACTTAAAGTTGCAGGACAGGTACTACGTACTCTTTCTAGATAAATTACATATTAAAAATAGTTGGGTCATGACATTCTGTAAACATATCAACCTACCTATAATCAATTAAGGGATATGGCCTTTTCGTCTGTTACAAAGAAGGTGATAATATGTTCCCAATAGTCAACATTCACCTATTGCCCTATGGTTTTGATCAGAAGACAACCCAAAAGAAATTCAAAAGCCAATTCAAGTTTTACTTATGAAAACACATATTACCAGCAAAGGTAACTTCAACCAAAAGCCACATATATAACTCTAAACCAATTATTTAGACGAGAGAGTAGTTTAATAAAAATTTAAAGTAAAATATTTCGCCGTAAAAGCTTATGCAGCAACTCATGAGTTAAGGGATATTACAGACCCTATAAATAATAGTGTAACTGTGTAATACCTCAGAATGACAACATTGAGTTTCAGATTAAAGTACTGAGATAGGAGCTATGGATGGAATGGGTGTGACAAGAGTTTTTGTGATAATGGTGGTGTCTGTTGTGTTTTTGGCATTAACAATTGTGAAGGCTGAAGCTGATGGAGATGGAATAAGTAGTGCCCCTGCTCCATCTCCTTCTCAGCAGCCTTTGAGTCCTATAAACGCGAAAGTTTATGCTTGTGGTGAACGATGCGTTGGACAATGCATGAAGGAAGCATCAAAGTACCCAGTCTACACAAAATGCACTACCACATGTATGGAACCCTGCATTAGAACTCTTGTGGATGCTGTCTATAGTTGTACATTTGGTTGTACAAAGACCTTGAGCACCAAGTTTGCAACTGGTAACTAAGCTCTCTCTCTCTCTCTCTCTCTCTCTCTCTCTCTCTTCCTATGTATACTCATGCATGCATATATGTAAGACAATTTTAGTAAACGGATGACATTTCTGTTCATTCTTTCTACTTCTGTAGGTGTTTCTTTGAGTTTTAGTTCGACTTTCCTCTGAAAAGTCTATATATAGAGCATTGGACTTTTTAATAAATCTTATAGATTAGAGACCGGAATCTAAAAATCTTTTTTTTTTTTTTTTTCACTTTCTATCTCATTCGTTAGTGTTGCAATAGAAAGAATGCATATTGCCAAATATTCATCTTTCTCTGCACGCAGAGACTTTATAGAAACATAATTTTGTACTTAAAACTTGTAAATAATTCCAAATTTCTTTCTTGAAGACTTCAAGTTGAAGTATGTGTAGAATGAAAGGCATCCAAGTTAGCTACCAAAAGTGAATCTTTTAAGTAATTTAAAACGGACAATGGCAAGTTGTATAAGGTCGAATATATTCAATTTTTCATCCCCTTAATGATTTGTTGATTTTCTTATCCCCATGAGGAAGATTTGTTGAGCACTAGTCTGACATTGGTTGGACAACTCGGACTGAGTGTCTAATAAAGCTACTTAAACATTTTCTTTAAACAATCTGCAATCTGTTCAAGAGCGTAGCTAGACATAAAATTCATTCAAATTTAATTTATGGTTTCTTCTTTATGTGGCAGGTATGGCTGAAGTGGAAGGCTACTTTGGAGCCTGCTACAACAGTTGCAAAAATAATTAGTAGAAAGTTTTACTTTGAAAGAAAAGGTTCTATACGTGTATTAGCACCTAAAATAAGCTGTACTAGATATTTTGTTTCGTTGAATGCCTTAAATCCTTGCCAAAGTGTTATTATTATTATCGATTTATAAATCGATAAAGTACTATATGTATACGGTTGAAAAATTGAACAATCTTATTTATACTGAAGTATTATTGTTTGTGTAATATGGCAATGAGATGTACTAGCTCAATGTCTTGTTGAATGCCTTTTAGATTGAGATCCCAATGTTATGCAATTGTATTCATTGCTAGATCAAGTCCCAGAGAGCCAAATTTTAAAATTTGATATATCATATATTTTATATAAAAGTTATGAATTCTAGCTTTGGATATCAGGTAAATGCTCTCTACCATTGAAGCTACAAGTCCTCACATAATCCAATTAATTTAGTTGGTTTTATGATTGACATATAATGTTGAACATCTTGTATTTAGAAACTCAATCATGACCCCTTTTTCTATATTGAAATTTGATTATTTTTTATCTTCCCAGATATAGGGAGCAATTAAGACTCAATTTAAGGAGTTTGTTATGTTGATATGCATTGTTCAGCTTTATTGATATACAATGCCATGCACCAGCATTTATCTTCGGTTCATAACTTTAAGCACATCAACACACAATTCATGTACTGAATTTGATACTACTTTAATCAATAATCACTATGTGCAGAGATTTTTAAAAATAACATATGATTTATTGATAAATGAAATGGGTTGGTGATCATTTTCCTTATGTATAGAATGACTCTTGTTGATAGAGAGTTGGAGATGCCCTTCCAGAAGAAGTCTTTCTGCATCGAAAGAAGTCTTGTTGGGGAGGGTTTCTAGGCCACTAAAGAAGTCTTTCTAGCATGCTGCTTATGGTAGCTAGATTGGACTGTGTAGATTCATTTTTTCTTCAGAGACCAAATTAGTCTATCTTTCTTGTCCATAGTTCCTAGAGGAAAAGACTCAATTGCATTAGCTTCTCCATTGCATATGATATGTTTGATAGGAGTAAGATTCCATGACTATTGGTTCTATGAAACAAAAGCTTCCATTTAGCTCCATGCTTTGTGAAACATTGACTCTCTTCCTTCAATGATACTGCTATAGTCTCAAGAGGCTGTAGAGCGCTTGTTTGCCTCCAGTAAGTTTGGAAAATAGAAAACTTTTTGGACTTTCACTCAAAAACCCCCATGTTTAACCAGAGCCATGTTTAATGTGATTAAGGATTTGTATGAGGTACTTCTTTCATTAGTAATCAATGGAGTTGTTTCCTTATTACAATTACTTTTAATTGACATAATCATGACGAAAGAATACGGGGACTAATTTTCAACACACATTCCCCTGACATAATAACAACATTTTTTAATTGAAGTTTTACATCAATAAGGAGATTCAGGAACAGATAGAGATCTGCTTGAGGAACTGTATTTTTTATGTACCTTTCTCAGCAGATTGAGCACACTTTATGGTTGACCAGGCCAATGCATCCATAGCGTCAACGCATTTCTTAAGAAGAGGATCATCCCGGGGAAGAAGATTCTGCATATCATCAGAGGCAAGAATCACAGAGTTCACAGCCCTCACTAGAAGAACCTGAAGTGCAATCCTCAAAAGATTCTGTGCCCCCTCTATGTCTTTTCTGTTTAAAGCTTCAATAGAAGGGACTACAGTGTGTTCCATGGTCGCTTTCTCTGGCAGCACAACCTCAAACCCCTGCATTCATAATGAGAAAAATGAGTAATATTTGCTGGCAACAAAAAAGTACTAAAATGAACATCATAACGTGATGTAGCAATAGTGGCCAAAAAAAAAAAAAAACCTGATGTAGCAATAAAAAATGTTACAAGTCTAATCATTCTCAGTTATAACCATCTTTCTGAATTTAGTGCACCAAGGAATTCATATTCAGCATGCAGAAATGAAATGCTATTTGTATAACTATTTGGCCAAGCTGTGCAAGTTTTCAAAATTGGAAATTTTATACAATTTAAAAACTAATATGGGCATCTCTTTTGTGATGTAACCGAAACTACATTGGATATCCAATACCTCTAAACTAAAATTTCTTCATCATCTTGGTATTTTCTTCTGCAGCAGTATTAATTATTTGACATGTCTACATAAAACATATGTTTTCTTCTGCAGCATTATTAATTAGTTGACTGGTAATCTATTGGGAACAAATTGCCATTTCTAGACCAAAAGCTGCAGAATGGAATTACCTCGCTCTGCAGTTTCTCCTGATAGAATCCTGTTGTCAAAGTTGCATTGGTTGCAAGCACTCCAATCTGCAAAGGACTCCCAGCTTCAAGTGGCTTCAACTTATATGGGTTTGTTGAATGCTCATTGAATCTCTTTTCCATAGTTATATATGGATATTATTACAGGTTAAGAGGGGTGCAAGGCAGACAAAAGAGAGCACTATCCCAGCCCAAGCCCAAACTCATGATGGAAATATGGCACCATGTGGAAATATGGCCCAAGCCCAAATCCAAATTGCATCTCAGCCCATGGAGAGCACTATCCCTGCCCATGTAGAGAATACCTCAAAGTGCATCTCAGCCAGAGAATGGGGCTGCATCAACCCCTATGCCCAAAAGAAAGAGGAACCAAAAAGAGAATAAGAAGAAGACTGCTGCCCAATTGCACTTGGAGAAATGTAGGAAAACACAGAGACAGTTTAGGCCATGGAATTGATAAGTCTGGGACTCATGTGTTTAATGGGCTATAACGCTTATTCCAAGCTTATTTTGTGTTTTGGTATGTTGAAACTCATATTGAGTCTTGCAATGTTTTGAAACTCATTTTGTGTATTTTGGTAAGTCAGGTAACTCATTGAGTCTTGCAGCATTTTGAAATTGATTTTTTGTGTAATTTTGGTATGTTGAAACTCATATTCAGTCGTTAAGGTATATTGAAGTCATTCACCAGCTTGAATCCCTATTTGTAAAAGGATGGTATTTTCCAAGACATTTCAAGTATTTAGGAAAGCTTGTATTTTGGTATGTTGTGTTGGATCTTTAACATTTGCACTTGATAGGTTGCATTCATCACTTACTGTGAATTTGGAATTTCCACTTGACAAACACTTTGATATAAGCCTATTGGAATTTGGTGTGACATTCACTTTTTCTATCTACATTTTCAACTTAAAACTAAACAAATATTCCACCCTTTAATGGAAATTATGGAAACCAAAACAAAATCACAAATTAATTCTCATTCCATAATTTGGGATTCAATTAAAAATTAAATTCACAAAATACAAGCATCCCATAATCCATTAATACAACTTACTCATAGGATTCCGTTACAATACACGCCTCCCAACCACTGAATCTCACCATCATCTTATTCCAACCCAGAATTACACCAAAATGAACACAATCCAATTGAAGATGAAGAAAGCCCATGACAAAAAAAGAACAACACTTAGACATCTGACTTTTGTATTTTTTTTTCCCCACTTCATGCTCCAACTCTATAGTCCTCCGAAGCAAACCTTGGATCACATTCCTTGCACGGGGACACATATCGGGATCCATCCACATAAAAAAACCACATCCTCGATTTGTCTGCATGAAAAATATTTCATTAAATCCCAAAAAAATTTAAACTAAACCCAGAAAATTCCAAATAGGCCATTACTGTTACCCGAGACCATTGAGGACACCCATAGAACCTTCTCCCTGGGTGTGCGTCTGTCCAGGATGTACAAACCCGAGCTTTCAGCCCACACCCACATCGAACAATTGATTCCCCCTTCATACACTGATTTGAGTAACTTTGGTTGCTCCGGTAGCTTCGGTTGCTCTTCTTCAACCACTTTGACAACAGATTTAGTAAAGCTTTGAGTTTTATGGTGGAATGGGTTTTATGGGTCAGGTTTTTATACACTGGGAAATGGAGAGAACTAACGTAGCAGGAGGAGAATGGAGGGAAAAGCAAGAAAAAAGGAGGGAAATGCTTGGATTGGCTCGGCCATGGCCAACTGGACGCCAACGTGGCACTTTGGGGCTCATAATGGATGAGTAGACCTTCATGCAGCACTAATGTGGCTGAAAAGACGATATTACCCACGCCACCTCAGCATTTCAGACGGAGATAAGGATGAAGTTGACGGAATAGGGCAATTTGGGACACGAACTTAATGTTTAGGGGGTCATGTGAGACAAAAAAATGTAAGAGGGTAAATTGAGACAAAACCTTAAAGTCAGGTGCCAAATGTGCAAATAAGCCTATATTAAATTTGAGAAGATTTACATCTAAAGATTTGTGTTGCCTCTGTCCTGTATGTGCATGACTACCTACAAAATTATATAATACATTAACGCATCTTTTGTTTGGCTTTTTTACATTTTACCCACTTGAAATTTAGGCTCAATCTCACTTCACCACCTAAAAAAAAAATTGTCTCAATTTACCATCTGAATTAAAATTTGTTGTAATGTACCACCTCTGGCTAATTTTGTCTAAATTTTTGTTAAAAATAAGAGTGTTTTAGTATTTTTGTTAAATTATCTCAATTTGTTTTTTAGGTGGTGAAGTGAGATTGAGCTCAAAGTTTAGGTGGATAAAATGTAATAAAGCCCTTTTGTTTTAGTGGTAGCAGAGTAGCTAGTCCATAAAAATTAAAATTGAGTTTGTATATATTTTTAGATCAGGAATAGGTCTAATAATGCAACTCCAAAACAATTCAAAAGATAAAAATATTATGCAAATACGACTAGTATATGAAAATGACAAAACAATATAATACGTATGATTAATAATTAGATAGGTCTTAAACTGTGATTAAAGCTTCAGCTTAATAAGGAGGAATGGTTACTTATATAGGATAAGGAGCCCAAGCAATTTTCTTCTCAATTACCACCTTTCCAAAAGTCAATTACAATTAAATTAATTTGTATAAAGGATCTTCTTTTCTAATTATTGGGGAAACATATTATTATGATATAGCATTATTGTTTAGCATTTAAAAGTGTTATGCTCCTGTTCATGCTGTCCATTGTAACAAAATGTTCTAAACAAAATTGTATAATACTATATCTTTTGTTTTAGTGGTAGGCTAGCAGAGTAGCAGAAGAAGCTGAGGAGCTTCTAGCTACTTGCTGCCAAATCTTGATGTGTGACATGTGTCTCTACTTTAAGAGTTTTCTTCATTTATTTTTTCTAACTAAATTTTGATCAAATACACAGAGGTTTGAACCCCGGTGATTTTAAAGCCTACTTCTCATTGTTGAAACAGAGCTTAATCTTGAGCAGTGGAGGGCCTAAATTCAATTATGTCATGGATTACGGGATTCGTAGTTTTCTATATTCTAAAATCCTTTTAAAAGATTAGTATTTTGTGGATGAAATGGGTCTTTATTTATAACCACATTACTCCATTGAGGATGACACACTTAACAAGTTGGGTTAAGTGTGCAAGCAATGGAGGATGAAATGGGTCTTTATTTATAACCACATTACTCCATTTGTTCTTTCGATGCATCTGCAAGCAATGGGTTACCTTTCCAGCTACAGTGGACCTTTCCTTGGCGTTTAGTATAAAGTTGAATTATTACTTCTCTCTCTCTCCCTCCCTCCCTCCCCTGTATGTGTGTGTGCTTGCCTTGCCTAGCTACCCACACTAATACCTCTATCTCAAAAGTATTTAGAAATCTTTTATTTCTTTCGATCCATTTTCGATCCATCTGCAAGGAATGGGCAACATCTTCTCAGTCTCATTTTCAGGCGATGCCATTGTTTCTCGCTGCTGGGATTCCATTAAGCGACCAGCAGAATATGTCCCTAAGCTCCAAGAAAACCATCAAGCTCTGAAAACGTCATTGGAAGAATTAACAGCTATAAAGAATGGTGTGAAGAGAAGGGTTGAGGTCGAGGAGCAGCAGCCATTCATGAAGCGGTCAGAGCATGTAGAGTGGTGGATTTCATGTGTGGAAAGTACAGAGGCTCAAGTCAATCAAGTTGTAACCGATGGCGGCCAAGAAATTGGGAAATTATGTTGTGGAGGTTACTGTTCAACAAACTACGTGTCCAGCTACAAGTATGGAAAACACGTGGCCAAGAAGTTGCTGGAAGTCGCTGATTTAAAGAAACAGAGCAAGGAAGATTTTGCAGAGGTCACAGAAAGAGTAGCTGCACCTGTAGTCAATCAAGTAGCTGTTGAGCCTACTGTGGGCATGGAATCCATGCTTCAAAAGGTTTGGAGACTCATTGAAGGTGATCAAGTGGGAAAAATTGGCTTACATGGAATGGGAGGGGTGGGCAAGACCGCTCTCCTAACCCAAATCAAAAACAAGTTGGCCCAAACTCCTCATGATTTTAAGATTGTGATCTGGATAGTGGTCTCAAAGGACCTCCAATATGAAGGTATTCAGGATAATATTGGTGAAAAGATTGGGTTTTCGGGTGACGCATGGAAGCAAAAAAAGCAGGATGAAAAGGCTGAAGACATCTGCAAGATCTTGAGTGAAAAGAAGTTTTTGTTATTTTTGGATGACATATGGGAGGCGGTTGAAATTACCAAACTAGGGGTTCCTTTTCCTGGTGAAGGAAACAAGTCCAAGGTAATCTTCACAACTCGATTAGAAGAAGTATGTGCTTGTATGAGGGCTCATAAGATTGTAGTGGATCCTTTGCGATGGGACAAAGCATGGGAATTGTTTCAAAAGAATGTTGGCACAGAAACACTTCTTCTTCATCCAGAAATCCTCAAACTTGCTGAAATAGTGGCAAAAAAGTGTGACGGTTTGCCACTTGCACTAATTACGATGGGTAAGGCCATGGCTAGCAAGAAGACCCCTGAAGAATGGAATTATGCAATTGATGTTTTGAAGAATTCTGTCTGGAAGTTTACAGGTATGGAAAAGGTGCTGCACCTATTAGAGTATAGTTATAATAATCTACCAAGTGAGAAAGTTAAATCCTGCTTCTTATACTGTGCTTTATTTCCAGAAGATTTTCCCATAAATAAAGTTGATTTGTTATATTGTTGGATGTGTGAGGGAATACTTGAGAAATATGGTAATGTAGACAAAGCGAAATATGAGAGTTATGATATCATAGGCACTCTTCTCAATGCATGTTTGTTGGAAGCGTATGGTGAAAGCAGTGGGGTAAAAATGCATGATGTGGTTCGCGAGATGGCATTGTGGCTGTCTCGTGATCCAGAGAAAACAAACAAGAATTTTCTTGTGAAATCAGGTGCCAATTTGAGTGAAGCACCCAATGTTGAAGAATGGAAAGGCGTAGAAAGGGTGTCACTAATGAAAAATCATATTGAAAATTTAGTTGAAAGACCAGAATCTCCCAATTTGTTGACCTTGTTTCTTCGAGAAAATAAATTGAAGAAGATTGGCGAAACTTTCTTTGATTCTATGCGTTCTCTTCAAGTTCTGGATTTGTCTTACAATTGGCAATTAACCCAACTACCATCCGGAGTTTCAAAACTTGCTTTTTTACAACATTTGAATTTGTCAGGAACTGGTATAAGAGAGTTGCCGATGGAGTTAAAGGCCTTGGTAAGGCTAAAATACTTGAACTTGGACTTTACGCATGAGCTTGAATTTGTTCCACCGCATATAATATCAAGCTTTTCCATGCTAAAAGTTTTGAGAATGCAGGGGTTTGGTGATCATGACAAATGTCCTTTTGACAGTGAAAAAGCAATGTTGGATGAATTGCAGTGTTTGAAACACCTAGAGGTCTTGAGTTTGACCATAAGAAGTGCCTTTTGTTTCGAACAGTTATTTAGCTACAAGAACTTAGTGACCTGCACTCGAGAACTCAACCTCCAACTTTCCGACAATACGAGGTTTCTTGATATATCATCATATCTGGCCAATATGAAACATCTTGATTACCTTCGAATTGAAGAGTGTACTGATTTGGAAGAATTGAAGGTTAATTGGGAAGCACGAGGTCCTAATGATCCTCGCGAATCGATGACGATAAACCAAAGTTGCTTCGTTGGACTTCAAAGAGTAATTGTACTTGGATGCCGAAAAATGAAGGATCTGGCGTGGCTCATTTTTGCTCCAAATCTCATCACATTAGTTGTAGAGGTATGCTCTGAAATGGAAAAAATAATGAGTTTGGAAAGATTGGGTGGAGTGGCAAATGAGGTAAAAGAATTGAACCCATTTGCAAAACTGAAAGAGTTGTTTTTGGGGTATCTACCAAAGTTGCAGAGCATATATGAAGGTGCCTTACCCTTTCCAGATCTGAAGGAAGTCTACATACGCGATTGTCCAGAACTGAAGAAGTTGCCATTGGACTCAAGGAGTGCCCAAGGATGCAATCTGATCATCAGAGGAGAGGAAGAGTGGTGGAATGGGTTAGAGTGGGACGACCAAGATGCTCCAAATGTTTTCCTTCCCACCTTCAAACCTATTGAGTAAAGGCAGGCAGCTGAGCTGCAGTTGCAGACTTGCAGGTAGCCAATTAATTGTCTGAATTGGGTCACTTCCCATGCTACCAAATGAAATTCACATATATGTATTATTCTTCTGCACGAACACCTTTTTTCATTATTATTTTTTAATTATTCTTTTTTTATGGAAATAACGACGTTGATGTTATTGAACTCAACCAACTCTCTATCCCTATTGTTGGATCTTTTTTTCATCTAATCAGTTGAATTCAGAAGTAAAATGCACAGTTGGCATTCTGAGAAATCACCTTTCATTACAGGGCTTACTCTGCTGCTGGACTTGTCATTTTTAACTGGAGAGGCCACCACTTTGTCCAATCCTAACTTGGACGACACATTTGATGGTCCATCTTGGTCTCTCAAATTTGTCTGTAACTTGGAAGCTACACCAGGTAGAACTATCACCTTCTTATGTTGATGGGTATCTGATGCGCGCATATATGGTTTGCGCCTTAATGCCTCATTTGAATTCTCACCAATACGAACTACTGCTTTCTCGGATTCTGCACATAAGCCAGAAACAATCTTATTTTCATCTAAGCAGTTGAATTCAGAAGTAAAATGCACAGCTGGCATTCTCAGAAATCACCTTTCACTACAGGGCTTACTCTGCTGCTGGACTTGTCATTTTTAACTGGAGAGGCCACCACTTTGTCCAATCCTAACTTGGACAACACATTTGATGGTCCAGCTTGGTCTCTCAAATTTGTCTGGAACTTGGGAGTCCTGATGAGCTTTTGACTTTTTCCCGCATTAAAAAAGCACTCCACTGCATTGCATTCAAAATATTTGAAGACCATGATAGATATTAAAGTCCACTAAAAAAAAGTATACAAGGGAAGTTATAATGATTTGAGACATGAATGTATGGTAAATAAATATTGCTGTAAATAGTGCACTCATAATTTAAACATTTTAAAAAAAACCTCAGTTTGTTTTTTGAAGAATTTGGCTTTGAAATCAAACAGCTGTAAAATGCATTTCAGGTCATTGTTGAACCCGTTCAGTTATCACTATATGGTCCCCAACTACCATGAATGACATGTAGCCCCAGTTTTGAGCAGGATCTCTCACATCAGTTTGCTTTTAAGTGATCACATCTGTTAGGGGTATTTGATTGTTTCTTGGAAAGGAGGTAGCAACCCTTCAGAGTTGCGGCTAAGACTTAAAACCACTCACTTGTTATATCTCGCTGAAATAGCATGCTCATTTGTTATCAGCTACTACAAATCCACCAGAAAGATGTAAATGCATGCTAACATGCCTCCTAGAAGTGTCAGTGGGTCTCTTTCAACTGCTACCCAATCTGGCAACAAGGTACTCAGTTTTACTGATCATTGCCTTTTGAGAACATGGCTTTGAGAGTGACAATAGCATCATCATATAGATATTAACATAAACATATTTCATTATTTGTCATAAACAAACGAAATCTAGCTGCTCAAAGTTTTTTATTCTACATGAAGCCATGATTAGTAACTATAGAAGTGTTCTACTTCAAACAATTAGACAGAACTGCTACAGCCTACAGCCCAATACTTGATAGAAAGTAATCGCAAAAATGAGTGACAAATTCTCAGTTCTTAGATAACAGAATCAATCAATCAAATATGAATCTGATTAACAATTTAACATCCTATATTTGTTTAACAGGTTTATACCAGAAAGCACCCTAAATAAATTCCAGATGTAGATGACTGACCTTTAATTCCACCTATTTCATTTGGAAAGTTCTCTAATATTGTACGCGTTCCTACATCAAAAGTACGACAGAAAATGTAACTAGCCATTCTCAACTCTTCTTCAGAGGGCTGAGGATTCCTTTTGTCCTTTGATGTGCAGACAACATTGCATTTTCCTTGAATTGATTCCTGAAATTAGTATTCAAAATTGCCATGTAATTAGATGTCGATATAACCATGTGGACACCCTTGTTAACGATCTGTAGACTCTACAAGTTTGGCATCCAAATAGATTCAACTGAAAGAAGAAAAAGGCATTACATTGATCTAAAGGAAGTAGGCTCATTAATGTTATGGAAATGTAAAGACTTTCATGGCAATGTAAAGGGAAAGACGCTGAGAAGACATCTAATAATATATTGGCCACATTGCCATAAAAAGTATATATGCAGTTAAAAGTAGATACGAGTAGGATGCCTGAGATATAACCATCAAATCTAGGTTAACATCCTCAAGCAAAAACACAGATTACATTCAAATCAAAGCTACCCGAAAGCCTAGAATAATAACACTAAAAGGATTAAGGAATATCTCTAAATATCTCTAAAATGTATAGACAAAGGTGCCCAGAGAGATGCTAAGAAGAAAGACTCCTTTGTCCCTTTTAATTTAACAATGATTATACCATGCATAGCACTCTACTTAAATGAGGTATGAAAACATAAAGTGGACATGATTATAAAATGTCTCTAATTAAATCTAATTTACCAGAGAATTGATATTGGAGAGGCCTGCACCCTCACCAGAAGCTAAAAATATCTCGTTCCAGCGTGGTTCACAATCACCCAAAAAGTTGCGTATTTCAGCAGGACGAAAAAACCACACGAGCTTTATCTTCTTTCTATGGTCCTCTGTGTCGTATATTTTCACAAGCTTACCAATATCAGTCTCGAATTCACCAGTGCGATAAACATGTACACAATCATAAAGGGAGTATTTCACGCCTTCATAAGTGAATGACTCATAGAACTGGACACCTTTCTTTCTCCCAGCTCCACCTTTCTTGCCCCACCTAAATTCAACATCATCTTCCATATTTGTCTCTTCAGGATGCGCCATGGTATCTATCTTCAAACTCAACCATTGTTTCTTAGCCCATCCAATAGTTTTCGAGAACCTAAAACAGTAAATTACCTTATAATACATGACCCATAAAAATAAACAAATAAACAAATAAAAAATAAAACTCAAACCAGAGATGCAAAACAAATTATGCAATATATTGTAAGCAACTAAGCTGTAGTCAGGAAACAAAATTGATCATAGCTCAGCAGGCAACCAAATTCCATATAATATCTAAAGAATATGGGATCTTAGGACTTAAGCTGAAATTTATATATTAGTAGTTCCTGGTGTTTTCCTCATCTGATCAACCTCAAAGTACCTAGTCGAGTACAAGAGAATCCAGTAGCATTAAAAAACCAAAGATGTACACAAGACTTAATGTGCTATAGAGTCAATTGATACAGTGATGCATAAGGAGCTGTTTAAAGAAGAGGGAAGTAAGAAAAAGGTTTACACTGTTTTTTCTTCTGGTTAGAACAATCAGGCAGAGCAATAAGTCCAGATTTGTCTCTGAATATTCTAGACCATCATTAGAGCCCTGGAGCCTCAAAAACGTCACGCTAAAAAAAAGAAAAGAAAAAGCATTCCCCTGTAGACACCTACAGGGCAAGATATGTTGCACATTTGCTAGCTGCAATAAACCCTTTTACAAAGTTTTGACCCAAAGATCTAAAGGAAACTCCAAAATCACTAATATAATTTTAAGAAGGTATAAAAATTTTGGATCTCCTGTGTTCCATAACTCAGTAATTCTTTTTTTGGTTGAAATGGGACCAGAGCCCCAACATGAAAAACAAAACCTCTCTTTTAGATTACTCTTCAGTGCAAGAGTTTCTAAGCTTTCTTTTTGCACCATTATGTTAACTAAAACAATTCAATCTAAACCTGCTTTAATTATCACGTACAATTTTTTCTGCATTGTTTATACTCTGAAAGAACCCACATAAACTATATCCAGCTCTATGGTCCTATACTATCTCCAAAACTTCCTAACATTCCTGCAAAGCATGATTTCATCAGGTTCTATTTCCATCAGGTACCTATCAGGGTGTGCAGCTGTACACAAGTATGCAAGCTAAAATAATGCTTCAGCACTTCAACCTGAGATGCCATGACAAACCTTATAATAAAGGTAATAAATTTTCGAAGGAGCGTAAATGACATAAAGGGCATCAATATTTCAAACTAAGCCACAGACATTGATAAATATTTATTATTTTCCAAATTTGAGCTAAGAAATTCCTAAATTCTAAAAACAACACTTTCTATCAGCTGTGACATTTATCAAACATGAGGAAAACTACGAATATATTTGCTGGGTATTAATCCTAACAACCAAAAAACATTGCAAGAACATGAGGGGACCATGTAATACGCCTAACATGATGCCCCTTCACTGTGAGTTGAAACAAACCAGACCCTACGCGCATTACCATTTAGGGCACATTTTTGAGCGCAACAACTGGCAGAGCAAAACTCATAACCCCTATTGTAACAAAAAACAAAAACCACAACCATTGTTAAGCAGTAGACTGTGAATATCTGAAAACAGAGCCTCCATCTTGTAATCTTAACCCAACACCAAAAAGAATGGCAAAAACATAAGGGGCCATGTAATAAGCCAAACATGACGAGCCACTCTTTCACTGTGAGTTCAAGCAAACAATCATAACCCCCATTGTAACCAAACAAAGAAACAAAAACCCAATACCAAAAACAAAACAAGAACAAAAAATAAAAGCCATATCCCCTATTAGGCAAAAGAATGTGAAAATCTGGAAACAGAGCATCCTCTTGCACTCAAGCGAATCACTAATGCACACTTAAGTTGCAGAAAACTTTGCAATCTTATACAAAGCATAATGTATATAAACGAACCGGCGGTCCGGCACACACAAAAAAAAAAAAAAAATCAGAGAAAAGCTGGGAAAAGGAGAAGAGACAAAACGAACACATTGGGTGCTTTGGAAAGGCAGTCAAAAAGAAAGTTGAAAACCCATGACCCACAAACAAATGTTGAGCTCAAAATGAAGAAAAAACTTGGAACGGAGGTTTAGTGAGGGTTATATACCTCAACGTCGATGATGAACGAAACGACAGAGAAGCCCCATTTGAGATTTTGGAGTCCAGAAGAAAGTGTTTCAATGGAAAGCGTGTGGTGCGAGTGAGAAGAGAGAGAGAGAGAGAGAGAGAGAGAGAGAGAGAGAGAGAGAGAGAGAGAGAGGTGTAGACGCTCAAGGTGGTGTACTGGTGTGTGAGGTTTTGATACACAGAGCGAAATTAAAGCAAGCACAAAAATGGAAGTGTGCTAAAGTGCGCCGGGTGCGTACTGTTCCTCCACAATCGTTACGTGGATTCTGAATTGACGCGGGTAGTGAGGTGAGGCTCTACCAAAGTTGAAGTTGTACGCTCTACCAAAGTTGCAGAGCATATACGATGGTGCCTTACCCTTTCCATATCTGAAGGAAGTCTACATACGCGATTGTCGAGCACTGAAGAAGCTGCCACTGGACTCAAGGAGTGCCCAAGGATGCAATCTCATCATCCGAGGAACGAAAAAGTGGTGGAATGGGTTAGAGTGGGACGACCAAGATGCTCCAAATGTTTTCCTTCCCACCTTCAAACCTATTGAGTAAAGGCAGGCAGCTGAGCTGGTGGATCTCACTTGCAGTTGCAGACTTGCAGGTAGCCACTTAATTGTCTGAATTGGGTCACTTCCCATGCTACCAAATAAAATTCATCATATATGTATTATTCTTCAGCACGAACACCTCTTTTCATTATTATTTTTTAATTATTCTCTTTTTATGGAAAAAACGACGTTGACGTTATTGAACTCAACCAACTCTCTATCCCTATTGGATCCGGATCCCTCATATACGGTATGTGTAGATTCTATGATAGGACCGAATAAATATGTGTAGACTAAATAACACTCTTTGAATATGAGTTTTTTTCTTCGTTGGCGTTCCCTTTTAATCAAGCAAACAAACTTGTCATCAAAATTGCATTGCATTCGTCCAATGATTAAATAAGATATTAACATTTGTATTAACATATTATCATTTGATAAGCACATTTTAATAAACATATCACCCTACCTATAATCAATTAAGGGATATGGCCTTTTCGTCTGTTACAAAAAAGGTGATAATATGTTCCCAATAGTCAACATTCACCTATTGCCCTATGGTTTTGATCAGAAGACAACTCAAGAGAAATTCAAAAGCCAATTCAAGTTTTACTTATGAAAACATATATTACCAGCAGAGGTAACTTCAACCAAAAGCCACATATATAACTCTAAACCAATTATTTAGACAAGAGAGTAATTTAATAAAAATTTAAAGTAAAATATTTCGCCGTAAAAGCTTATCCAGCAACTCATGAGTTAAGGGATATTACAGACCCTATAAATAATAGTGTAACTGTGTAATACCTCAGAATGACAACATTGAGTTTCAAATTAAAGTACTGAGATAGGAGCTATGCATGGAATGGGTGTGACAAGAGTTTTTGTGATAATGGTGGTGTCTATTGTGTTTTTGGCATTAACAATTGTGAAAGCTGAAGCTGATGGAGATGGAATAAGTAGTGCCCCTGCTTCATCTCCTTCTCAGCAGCCTTTGAGTCCTATAAACGCGAAAGTTTATGCTTGTGGTAAACGATGCGTTGGACAATGCAAGAAGGAAGCATCAAAGTACCCAGTCTACACAAAATGCACTACCACATGTATGGAACCCTGCATTAGAACTCTTGTGGATGCTGTCTATAGTTGTACATTTGGTTGTACAAAGACGTTGAGCACCAAGTTTGCAACTGGTAACTAAGCTCTCTCTCTCTCTCTCTCCCTATGTATACTCATGCATACATATATGTAAGACAATTTTAGTAGACGGATGACATTTCTGTTCATTCTTTCTACTTCTGTAGGTGTTTCTTTGAGCTTTAGTTCGACTTTCCTCTGAAAAGTTTATATATAGAGCATTGGACTTTTTAATAAATCTTATAGATTAGAGACCGGAATCTAAAAATCTTTTTTTTTTTTTTTTTCACTTTCTCATTCGTTAGTGTTGCAATAGAAAGAATGCATATTGCCAAATATTCATCTTTCTCTGCATGCAGAGACTTAATAGAAACATAATTTTGTACTTAAACTTGTAAATAATTCCAAATTTCTTTCTTGAAGACTTCAAGTTGAAGTTTGTGTAGAATGAAGGGCATCGAAGTTAGCTACCAAAACATTGTCAGAAAGTGAATCTTTTAAGTAATTTAAAACAGAGGATGACAAGTTGTATAAGGTCGAATTCATATTTTTCATCCCCTTAATGAGTTGTTGATCTTCTTATCCCCATGAGGAAGATTTGTTGAGCACTAGTCAGACATTGGTTGGACAACTTGGACTGAGTGTCTAATAAAGCTACTTAAACATTTTCTTTAAACAATCTGCAATCTGTTCAAGAGCATAGCCAGACATGAAATTCATTCAAATTTAATTTATGGTTTCTTCTTTATGTGGCAGGTATGGCTGAAGTGGAAGGCTACTTTGGAGCCTGCTACAACAGTTGCAAAAATAATTAGTAGAAAGTTTTACTTTGAAACAAAAGGTTCTATACGTGTATTTGCACCTAAAATAAGCTGTACTAGATATTTTGTTTCGTTGAATGCCTTAAATCATTGCCATAGTGTTATTATTATTATCGATTTATAAATCGATAAAGTACTATATGTATAAAGTTGAAAAATTGAACGATCTTATTTATACTAAAGTATTATTGTTTGTGTAATATGTCAATGAGAAGTACTAGTTCAATGTCTTGTTGAATGCCTTTTAGATTGAGATCCCAATGTTATGCAATTGTATTCATTGCTAGCTCAAGTCCCAGAGAGCCATTTTTAAAATTTGATATATCATATATTTTATATAAAAGGTATGAATTCTAGCTTTGGATATGAGGTAAAATGGTAAACGCTCTCTACCATTGAAGCTACAAGCCCTCACATAATCCAATTAATTTAGTGTGTTTTATGCTTGACATATAATGTTGAACATCTTGTATTTAGAAACTCAATCATGACCCCTTTTTCTATATTGAAATTTGATTATTTTTTATCTGCCCAGATCCAATATAGGGAGCAAGTAAGACTCAATTTAAGGAGTTTGTTATGTTGATATGCTTTGTTCAGCTTTTTTGATATATAATGCCATGCACCAGCATTATCTTCGGTTCATAACTTTAAGCACATCAACACAAAATTCATATACTGAATTTGATACTACTTTATTCACTATGTGCAAAGATTTTTAAAAATAACATATGATTTATTGATAAATGAAATGGGTTGGTGATCATTTTCCTTATGTATAGAATGAATCTTGTTGGTAGAGAGTTGGAAATGCCCTTCCAGAAGAAGTCTTTCTGCATCTAAAGAAGTCTTGTTGGGGAGGGTTTCTAGGCCACTAAAGAAGTCTTTCTAGCATGCTGCTTATGGTAGCTAGATTGGACTGTGTAGATTCATTTTTTCTCCAGAGACCAAAAGCAAGTAGAAAAGATGTGTTTCCCCTGTTATTTTTTATTAGGACCCTTGAATCATTTCAAGATGTTTGGGCATTATGTGTGTTAGTTGAGGGATCTATTTGAAAGTGTCTTGTTAATGAAACATGAAGGAAGACTTAGAAGAATGAGTTTGGTTAGAGATCCAATCAGCCAACCCTTGTTCTTCAATATTTAGTTTTAGCAATTGGCTTTGTGCTGTGTGTTATTCATACAATTTTGTGTGTTATGCAAGAAATCAGTGCCTTCTGATTCCCTCCATATCACTTTTTAGTCTCTTAGATTCCATCATGCCTGGGTGATTACACTGAGACTGAGGCAAATAAAAATTATATAATTTATTAATTCCTTTTTCAATAATGAGTACTCAGGTTTCACAGTTTAAAAAGAACACAAGAGGAAACCAGAAGTTGAAGTAGTACACAAACAATATAAAAACAAAGAAAACAAAAGACATACACCAAGCTAAGCAAGTGTGAGAATGGTACATATGAACTAATAGCTTTAGATCCCTCTCCACAGACTATTGCTTTCTGAATGCAATAAAGTTAAACCACAAGACTGGTTGCTCTACCTCATAAGAACAAATGTGTTCCTTTCTTTATAATTACAGTACAGAAAGAATCATTTACATCAAAATAGTCTCTTCCCGCAGAAACAGGAAACATTTCAAACAAATTTATGATTTTGAAGGCATCAACTTATAAACGTTTTGCTTTTACAATCCGCGGACCTCTGAAACTACGAATTATCCTCCTTACATCCTTTGTTATAGACAAGAAGGCAGAAAACATGGCAATTGACATTCCTGGGTAAATGTATATGTGATCTGTGCTCATTGATCTCCTCAAAATGATTTCCCTAACAAGGCCCCATAGGATAAGAAGAATACCAAAGAGGCTCATTCTCCCTGGTTTTATAAGGCCCACAAGTGCTCCTGCCACTGATAAGTAACTTCCAGCAAGAACCTGATGCAAGCCATGGTGAGAACAAGTACTACAGAATTTAATCTATGTTCATGTATTCTCTCTCTCTCTCTCTCTCTCTCTCTCTCTCTCTCTCTCTCTCTCTCTCTCTCTCCCTCCCTCCTTTCTTTCTTTTTTTTTTTTCATTGAAAATGCTTTACTAGTGCATTTTATTCTAAGCTCATTTGGTAATATCTTCATTTTCCTTTTCTGTTTTCTTTATATTAAAGAGAGAAAGGGAAAAAGGAGATCAAAGAGGTAAGGAATAGAGGATGAAAAATAAAATGAATGGGTCTCCAGTAGGTTCTAGTTTTAGAAATCATTCTATATACTTATTGTCCTTCATTTTGTTCCTCACATCTTTCATCTTCTCCCTCCTTTCTATCTTTAGTCTCCCTCACTCTTTAATTTAAGAAAATAACTGAAAACAAAAGGAAAAGGTTACCAAAGAGCTGTAAATTCTTGTCTTGTTGCATTTCTTAGCAGGTAACATAGATTGTTGATTATGTTAAAGTTTCAACATCCAACTCAAAACCAATTGACAATAACGTGTGTGCGGCCAAAGTGGGCATTAAACATGAACAAATTGCTTGCCTCTCTATGATACTACGGTAAAATTAGAATATCCAGCTCAAAAACAAATTGACAATGAATAGGAGACCTGCTATTTTTTGTATTGAGATGTAAGGCTTATGATTCCCAATGTGAGACCTAGCTAATTACCGTTTCAGCAATATTACATAGGAGTTGAGAGAAAAATGCTGTGAACATACTAACCTCTAGGCGCTGTAGATCAGATATTGCAGTGGTTGCCTTTACATTGGTTAACTCATATAACATCAAGTTATCATAGCTTGGGATTGCTTTGTTCTTGACAAATGCATTTGCAACAGCCCCCTTCACTATAACTAAAGGGAGTAGTTCAAATGCAATTAACTGAGAGGATGTTACCTCCATTGGTGATGTACATATTGCAGCTCTGCAGGGGACCCGGTGGAATAAAGAGAATATTATGTTAATCTGTCAATATCAGTATATCACATGCCTAACATAATTTTATGGGATGAAAACAAAATTGGCAATTGTTTTTTTGTTTCCATTTGTTGCTTCTAGATGAATTAGGTTATGCAGGAAGAATTTTAGTTCTGAATACCAACTAAAATTTTATTTCTGGCAACTAAAACACTAACATATCGTCTGTCACATCGGTTGGAATTTAATATGTTAGTGTTTGCAGTACATAGCACTGCTTTTGAAATAATCACATGGTGATGTTCTCACTTCACGAAAAAAAAAAAAAAGGTGGTGCTAGTTATAATTTCTTTGTAATCATATTCCAGTAAATGGTTGGCCACTTGACCAAATGCAACCTAGATATATGCCAGTACATAGTGATGCATTTTTATGTCTTAAATCTGATGTTGCATATGTACTCAACCCCATTAAAAGATGGTGTAACGCATTAAAACTAGGGCAAACAAAGGTATGGTTTCAGCTTACAAAATGTTGACAATTACACCTAGGCAATGGAATCTTGAAGAGAAATTTAGACATTTGAAATTGTTTTATCTTTTAATTTTTGCATCATCATGATGATTAATTAAGAGAAAAATAAGAGAAAACTGGAATTACCTGAAAAGAGGAATTTGAAGGATGATGACAAGGAAATATATACAAGAAGCAGTGGAAGATATGATGCTTGCCCATTTCTTTGAAGAAGTCATTGCAGCAAGCAAAGTTGTTAATGGATTGCCAGAGGGTGACCACAAGGGAGAAGAGGTAGAGTAAATGGAAGTTATTGTGTTGCACGTACAGATCAAAAATTCAGGTTCACAGATCAGCACCCACATAGGCCCATTTTGGGCCTCGTCTTCTTATTAGCCGAGCATATGTGGGCCCAATAACGATTACTCTTAGGGGGGCTATTCACACCACCCTATTTTGCTGAGTTCACCACCCCCCTAAAATTTTGCCCATTTTTGCCCATTTTGCCCGTGNGGGGTCGCGCCGACCATGGGGAAGGGGTGGGTTGCGCCGGCGGCGGGGAGTGGTGGCCGGCCAAAATTGAAGGGGTGGGTTTTTTTTTATGCAGGGGCAAAATGGGCAAAAAGGGATAACATTTGAATGGGGTGGTCAACTCAGTAGGTTTGGGTGGTCTGAACAGCCCCGGTATGTACCTTGCAATCTCAATATTGTGAACAAAAATACTACTACATTATATATATGAAAAATGCTTGGTTCCTCAAGCTTGAGGACCAACGTGTTCTCAAGGCCGCAAAAAATCATAGTTCTATTGTGTTGGCTCAAGATCGAAATTGTTTCTTTTTTAGATCACCTATTCAAGACTATCTCTGTAAAAAAATCAATTCAATTGGAAATTATTTAGTTGTATAATTGTTAACGAATAAATACACGTTTGTAGTTAAAAGAGTGATTTATTGACCAAACCGTGTATTTATTCGTTAACAGTTATACAACCAAAAGCTTTTCGATTGAGTTGATTTTTTACAAAGATAATCTTTAATAGGTGATTTAAAAATAGAACGGTTCCGATCTTAAGCTGGCATGACGAAACTATGATTTTTTGCGACCTTGAGGACAAGGTTGGTCATCAAGCTTGAGGACTCAAGCATTATCCTTAATATATATATATATATGTAGTTGGCACCTCGCAATAGTCATTAAGAAAGGATAAAATTGCCTAATTTATGAGAGAGAAACAAAAATAGCTAGCAGTTGGAAAGATTGCAGAATTTGCCCATGCACTAAAGTTCGATTTCCACTATCCAATTAAAAAAATATAATAAACAAAACAAATTTTGTACTTTAGGCTAAGTTTAAATTTAAATTTTTTTACTCTAAAAGTTGTAATCATAATCAGCGTTTTCGAAAACGCGCTTCAGGCGCGCCTCAAAGCGCGAGTCATGGCGAAGCGGCGGCCAATTGCGCTCGACGTCGCCGGACTGTGTAAAATGACTGAAAGGCGACGGCAAGGCGCAAATAGCGTACGCCTCGCGACGGCAAGGCATTGAAGGCATGAATGGCGATGCTCTGCGTGATTTTTTTTTTTTCCAAAAACTCTCAGTCCTAAAACGATCAGTCAATTGCTCCAAGTGATATAAAAAAAAAAAAAAAAAGGGAGGGTTAGAGATGAAACAAAAATAAGTACATTCCTTCAGCTCCTGCTTCCATGCAACCATATGAGACATGATTTATTGCCACATCTAGCCTCATATGTAGGGACGGATCCACGTTCTAGCTTGGGGGGTCGGACGACCCCCCGAACGGCAGAGCAAGTAGGCGGCGAGTCCTGACTGAGCAAGAAGGCGACCCCCCGAAGAGAAGAACGGTGACCCCCCACCTGCTCGATGAAAGTCCTGACTGAGATGCTTCTGCTTTTGCAACTCCTGGGCTTTTTTTTAAGCTTCCGTTTTGAGCTTGGAATTATAATTAAAAAAAAAAACACACACCAGCTAAGGTTGCGTTCCACAGGGTAAATAAAAATCTGCTTTGTATTAAAGTTGTGGCCTTCTCACTACGAATTTGAGAAGCAGCATGGGGGGCAGCTTTCAAAATATGCTATGGAAAGAAGCATGCGGAGCCATTTAATGAAAGTTTCTAAATACCAATAACACCCCTATTTAATTTGTTCTATGAAAGCCTTTTCCACAAGAAAAGTCTTCAAGTTTCACCTTTTGTGATGCCCTCGGATCTTATGAATGTTGTTCTTGCTTTTACAAAGAAGATACTTCTTTCTGCAATTTTGATCTAGAACAAGACTACTTCTATACAATTAATGCTATTTTTTAGCTATATAATCTTTTTTATAATTATATTTTTTTATGCCCGAAAGGCTTACGCTATACGCGTCAAGGCTTACGCCTCGCCTTACGAGACTGCAAACGCCTCGCTTGACGCTTTTGCGTCTGAAAACACTGATCATAATTATGTGATTTATTTTAGTTTTCAATAAGGGTCAAATTCGCAAGTTCTTCAATTTTTTTAAGATTCGATCGTGTGGCGGCTCTAGATTGGCATGTGTATGGATATTTTTGTCATTTCATGAAGGATCCTTGATTGAAATGTCTCCACCAATTCACCAAACCGTCAAAAAATTGGTCAAAGGTGGGAGAATGTATTAGAATTAGGATAGGTAAAGAATTCGATTCCCTCCAATATAATTAAGAAAAATGACATAAATTATAAATTTGGTCTTTATTGTAAACTAGAGTAAACCACAACAACTTGATCCAAACTTTTAAATTGACATACATTAAAATGAAAAATGGCCAAGACTATAAGGACAAAAATGTATTTGGCCCCAAGATCATAACCAAAGGACATAAAAGAGAACTACTTGAAACATTTGGCTTGCATGGTACATGAGTGAGTGCAGAAAGAACCAGTGTAGGCACTGCAGTCACTTCGATTTCATATATCTTATTGATATTAATTTGATAGAAAGCAATTCCAGAATCCATGTTTGTTTTTCTGCACTTGTGTTCGTAAAATTCTTTAGTGTGCATAGGACCACAGAGCCAAACTCTGCCATGCAATGCAGGAAGACAACAGAATTGGGGAGATTTAAAAAAGTTTTGTCGCCTTGCCATTGAATCTTCACCTGCTTCGATTTCCCAAAATTTGTGACGCCCTAAGCATGTGATGCAGATATTTTTGTTCGAACACCAATCTCACTAAGAATTTCAGATCTTACAGAAAGAAATATATATATATATATATATGATGACTGACACTATTAAATGATCCAACCTTATAAAGCCAAAAACAAAATGGCAAAAGTCTAAAGAACAGGTCAGCATGCAAGACTGTAATTGTGGGCGTTTATGTATGGATACAATATTACAATTTACAAAACGTACCATGATGAGTAGCAAGCATAAAAATGAAGAAATGTGTGGGAGAGAGAGGACTGAAGACTACTGATTGGCACCAATATGTTAGGCGGCCTTGAGGCTAGGCGGGCTGGGCGACCACCCAGGGCCCAGCCTAGTTTAGGGCCTCTTATTGTAAATTGGGCCTCTCCCTCTTATTATGTTATTCAGTCCACTAAACAAAAAAACAAAAAATTACTTGTATGTTAATTTTTGTCGAAGGTAGTAGAAGACAAAACGATTTAACTTTTCACTTTTTCCAATCTCTTCCTTTTGATCTGATCTATCTCCACTGTGGTTCAGTACTCCCTTGCTTTCCTTTTTTTATTCACAGTACTCTTACAGTCTTTCTTCTCTTCTTTTTTTATAATTTCATTGATTCATTCTATTTCTATTTCTCCGGACCTCTTCGTTCGTCTATGTTACTCTCAATCACACAGTACAATTGAAGAGTAAATAAAGGAAATCTGAGAGAAAGCTAAAAAGAGGTAAAACCTTTTTTATTTTATTTTTTCAATTTGGACTTAGATTATTAAAATTAAAATTATTTAAGAAATTGATCAACAAAATTAACACACTTTCTAAATCTATATATTTTTGTGGTTTGGGTTGTTTGGCTTAAAAATTACAAATTTACAATATATATAATATATTATATATAAATTGATTATCAATTTTTAATTTTTTATGCGTATATGCTTGTAATTGTAACTTTGTAAGCCTTGTATACAATACAATTTGGGTATAAACAAATATCTTAATATCTTATTGTCAATGACTCAATTGTCATTTTGTGAGAATTGTGCAGCTCGCTGCCTTGCCCACTGATTGTATTATACAATTTGTCAATTTGTATATTGTGACTTTGTGATAACTGAAAAGTAATGTGGGGTTGCCTTTTAGTTTATATTATTGTAACATTGTTGAGTGTTGACAACTAGACATATTATTTTTTAATTTTTTTATATGTACTGTAGGAGTGGCAGGATTGGTTTTGGTTGCTTTTGTATGGAATTGGACCTACATCAAAGTTAACAAGTTGGGAATTGGACCTACATCAAAGTATTTGCTGGGCCTGGGAGCAAAATAAGGTTTTATTATTTTATCTTTGTTATCTCCCCTATTGTGTGTTAAATTGTTAATGTGTGTTGTTTTTCTACAAAAATGCTTCCTAGAAAACACACATCTGGACATGATAAATGAAAGAAAAAAAAAACTTGAAGAATTAATTCAATATCAAAAAGGAGCCCTTGACAAATTTGTAATTAAAGAAACACAAATTTCATTTGAAAATGATGAAAATGTGGTTGACATAGGGCAAGATGAAATTGGGGCTGGTTTGCAGGATGACAATGAGGATGACCTAGGGCAAGATGAAAATGTGGCTAACTTAGGACAAGATGAAAATGAGGATGACCTAGGGCAAGATGAAAATGATGTAGTCAATGAGAAACCAATTAATCATGTTGAAGAATTTGGTGATCAACAACCAAGTGATCCTACCCCATTAGATATTTATGATCCAAGAACTTGGGATGGTCTGATTCAAAATCAAAAGATCAATTATTGGAAAATGGTCCAATAAGAGATATATCAATTGAAATGGGTACTAAAGATGAATTCTCTAGACATTTCTCTTCAACGTTTTACACTCGGTATTTACCAAATGGAGAGAAACACTACAAGAAAAACCTTAATATATATCAGTGATAAACCGATATCTATTAAGGTTTCCAACCGATATATTGAGTACCGATATCTATTCTCCCATATTACATATCGGTTATACACTGATGTCTATACTATATTAGATATCGTATTTGTTTGATAATCTGATATGATATACCACCATCGTTATCAGATATTAATCATTTCTGATATCTTAAAAACTTCATTCTGATATGTAAGATACTTATGATATCATTAGTAATTTTGAAACCGATATAAAAAATGTATTCAATATCGTCTTGGTACTTAAAATCAGATATAAAATGAGTATAGCATATCGGTTTTGTAATTAAAATTGAATATAAATGGTGTATCACATATCGGTTTGGTACTTAAAATCTGATATAAAAGGTGCATAACATATCGGTTTATACTTAAAATATGATATAAAAAGTGAATAAAATATCATTTTTAAATTAAAATCGGATATAAAAGGTGTATAACATATCGGTTTTGTACTTAAAATCGGATATAAAAGGTGTATAACATATCGGTTTTGTACTTGAAATCTGATATAAAAGTATCCTTTACATATCGGTTTTTTGTTTTTTAAATGATGTTGAAACATCATTCCTTATCGTTGCATTTTTACATAATCTGATATGCAATAGGCTTCTGATATGGATAAAAATTAATTGATAAATATGCATCCACGCAACAATTACTAAGCTTCTAAAATAATCCAACTTAAATTCTTCCATTCATATAAATGAATTCAACATCCAAACTCAGTAATGAAGTTAACAAAATAAGATTACAAATCCATATAAAAAGATGGATAGCCCTCATCATGTATACCTCAAAATCATTATCCTATCTCCATAACCTTCACAAAATCCATCTCTAGCTAGCTAGATCCTAATTAAACACATGCCAACATGTACAAAAATAATGAAGGCATGACAGTGCAATTCAGCTAGGCCTAAATTCTGCCTATACAAAAGATTTGAATCTGAACTAGCTAGTATATATCTTCATATCTACAACAAAATGCTCAAAAAGGTACCAAAAACATGCATGTTAGTCTAAATAAAATTCATGGAAACATAATCTCCCCATTCAACCCGGACTTCATCTATTTGTTCATGTGTGTAACTGCTCCTCTTGTTCTTCAGGTTACTCCACTGAAAACAAGAAAGAAAAGTGCATTAATTAATAAGATGGCAGCAAGGATCCCAAAGTATTGAAAAGTGCATTCAGCAAGGATTCCAAAGGGCATTAAGAAAATATAGGCCAAAAGCATTAATAAGATTGCATCAAGTATTGAATTTAGATGGCTGCACATATATATGATTCAAAAAATGGATCATGCAAGCAAGGAGTAAAATTTCGGTTTCGAGGAAATTTTCGATGGAAATTTCGACGGAAATTTCGATTTCGATAAAATTAGATAAAAACGACGGAAATTGTTATCAAAATATGGAAATTTTGAATGAAACTTGACTATATGTTTATTTAACATATTATCTACTATATTAATAAAAAACATTGAAGAAACCAAATTATATAATAGGTTTCATGTGATATAAGATGAATATAATGCGCGTTGGAGGCAAAAACTGTTAAACAAAATTAGTATAATGAATAATGAAATCAGTATATTATTTATACTCTATAATTTATACACTAACCCTAATACTAAACCCTATATACTCTATATATTCTAATACTCTTTATACTCTATAATCTATGCACTAAACTCTATATACTGTATGTTCTTTAAGATATGGACCATATGATATAAGATATTATGATTTAGGCCCTTTAGGGTATTCTTACCCACCAAGCACCAGCCCCCNGCGCGTGGCGGCGCGTCCAGCCATGGCTGGCAACGGGACCGGCCCAGATCTCCTCGCCGTTCTTCCTTCTTCCTCCCCCTGGTGGCGGCGCAGCCCAGAAACCTCCCCCGAGTCGCGAACCAGCTGAGGCCGATCCTTGGAGCTCCGGCGGCGATCTCACTTTTCCGGCGACGACGCGACCTCCCATCACCTGGGTTGTCTTCCTCTCGTCACGGTGAGTCTGCCCATGTGCTTCCTTGGCTCCGACGACCCCGCACGGCGGCGGATCGAAGATTTTGCCAATTTTCCCGAAACTGCCCCCAAACCCAGCCGAAATTTCGCCAATTTCGCCGAAATTTCGCCGAAATAATTACCGAAAATAATTGGGTATGAGATAAAATTTCGG
Source organism: Dryas drummondii (assembly GCA_003254865.1). NCBI lineage: Eukaryota > Viridiplantae > Streptophyta > Magnoliopsida > Rosales > Rosaceae > Dryas > Dryas drummondii. Next base: position 1,008,471 of record QANW01002708.1, on the reverse strand, counting down.
TGACCCAAAAAAACGAAATTTTCGGCGAAATTTCGCCGAAAATTTCGAAATTTCATTCCTTGCATGCAAGTATAAATGATTAGTCACAGTATCAGCCTAGAGTTCAGCAATAATGCAAGTAAAAAATAATGGAAATAGAAGAGAAATGCAGACCATCAACCCAAACACACTCTTTAATGCACACAGCACCAACCCAAACACACATACATAGAAAAAATTAAAAAGATGCAAAGCCAGAAAACAAAGTCTTAAAAATCAGCAACAAACTAGTATCCTAGCTAGGCCATCCCTTCCTCCTGTAATTCCCTTTTACAAGTTTCCTAAGTTAGAACTGTACAAAGGATAGCAAAATATACCAGTCAACTGCCCCAATAGGAGTAAGTATTCTAACCTGCGACTCATATGCAAGGGTTGTGTCCTCAACTATTTCCTTCATGTACCTCATGACATAATATCCACATTCAACACCGCCTGGTTGTTTAGGACACTACAGACAAGCAAAGGAAATTACATAGAGTTATACTTAATTAAATTAGTCCAATGTGTAAGAAATAAGAAACTTAAAGACTTAAGTAATACATAGACACTTACATAGAGATGCTTCCCAGTTGGTGAATTCCAGCAAGGAAAAACCAGAAGACACCCAGAAGTAGAAGAGCTCCAAAAAGAGCCCTTAAAACCTTGCTGCCACTCTCCATATATGTCTCTGTAACCCCCTCTGGCTCTGTTTTACCTACTGGATTTCCACCCAAGCATTATGGCTGGCCATTTTAAGAGGGGATCATACAGAGCGAGTCACCAAAAGACCAATGCTTGTGGCGAGAAGACAAAGATGAACTCTCAGACAAGCAAGCAGAAGAGAGAACAAAAAGGAGAGAATACAAGTAGAACAAATGATTAGGTGATCTTTAACTTGGCGGGTAGAGTTTGTTGGTTATATTTAAAGGCTCATACATGAAGATGCTGTTTGAAATGTGTATCTGAGTGAGTGAGTGAGTGAAAAAGAGAGAGAGAATATAAACGAGACTAATAAACAGAAAAGTTGGTTATTCTAATACTGTTTGAAATGTGTATCTGAGAGAGAGAGAGAGAGAGAGAATATAAACGAGACTAATAAACAGAAAAGTTGGTTATTCTAATGCTTTTGTGTGTTGAATGGGTCCATTTGAGCCCTCTTTCTCTGCTTTGGTTTGTGCATTTTCATGCAGCTAATAGGGGACCTCACTACCCTCCTAACCCTTACGTACTCCAAGTTTGTAAAAGACATAGAGCCTGGAGCTAGCCTATATAACAATGAGGATAACAATGAGGACTGAGGAACCACCTATATATTCTTCATTTCTGGTTGCTTATCCCCTCCCCACCTATGATGGATACTTGGTTTCAGACTACAAGATAACCACTTACTTCTTACCCAAATTCATCTCTCTCACTCTCACACA
>QANW01002708.1:986563-1006746 GCA_003254865.1 Dryas drummondii | reverse complement strand
TCCCTCCTCAAGAAGCTGTTAAAAAAGTCAAGAAAAATTATCAAAACCAAGGTTAGTAATAAGCAGTAATTAAGAATCACATTGGGTGAACTTATATAATTAAAGTCGATCAACATGTGAAAAGAAATATTGTATCTATAAGCCAAAGCATCTACATTTTTCATTCCTCCACATATCTTGTCCGATAAAATCTTGGACTTTTTCACTCATTCCCCAACTCTAAGGTCTTCCTGCTATATAAGTAAAAACCACCCATTTCATATAAGAAACCTAAACAACATTACCTCATATTCAAAAGTTATGGAATCTCCTTGTTCTGTAAAACGTTCTTTTGACAAAGGATGTCTAAGTAGTCAAGTGTCTCCAGCCCTTATATCTTCACCTCACTATGGACAGAAGTCATTTATACATAAATAAATCAAAATTACATGTCTTTAGTAGAACCACTTATACAACAAATAGAAAGTAGATGATAGAGAATTCAACCAAAAGTGCCCTGTACTTATATCAAAAACCAAAAAAATAAGTGTGGTAGGCTAAAAAGAAATTGCATACAAATATCTGAATATGATAGTTTTTTTAGTATAACATACAAATTAGTAAATATATGGGAGAGACACTGCATATGTGACAACACCTAAATTCATAATTCAATCAACATTTTGCATCACCTATACATCTTTTAATAATTCCTAATATACGTAAATCAAATCTGGCAACCACTCAAACATTAAGCAACAAACTGTCCCTTTTTTATTTTTATGAGAAGCAACAAATTGTCAATACCTTAGCCCCTGTTGCAAATAGTGTTAGAAATCTATTTTGGTTTAGTACAGATTTCTTTGACTACTATGATAAAAAGCTCATATATATTAATGTTATAAATTGTCTATCATGACCAGCTTGTTTCCAAAATTAGTTAATTTTCAAAGCTTTTTTTGATATTTCATTGCTTTTCTCCTTTAGTAACTTCTGAAAGATAAGAATACATAACAAAATTAACAAAGAAAATAGAAGTTCATAAGAGCAACACTCCACATCTCACCAAAAGAAAATAACATGTAGAAAATATTCATTATTTTCTTCAGGATCTGCATTATATAAAAATGTAATCCATCATCATCCTATTCAAACAAGAATTGACAACCTAAACATATATTTCAATTCTCTAATAGAATGGCTAAATATCAGAATATTTTAAAACCATGGAGAGTGCAAGAAAATGTTTCTCCTGGACTTTTGATCCAAAATCTAATAATGGAAAATCATCCAGGGATGTAAAGTTTCAAAAATAACTAACATTCATCACAATTAACCCCATGCATGGTTGAAACCTTAACTAAAGAACACATCATGTAACATGGTTGAAACCTTAACTAACCAACCAAATGCACCCTAAAAGAAAGATATACTCAGCAACAATTAACCCCAATTAACAACAAGACTGATTTGACTAAAGAATACAAATAGCAGCTTAGTTAAAACCCTATTTCAGCAAAGAAAACTGGATAATAAACCCTAAATTGTCAACACTAATTCCTAATTTAATTCGAACACATAAATTAAACCCAGAAAGAACCAGGGTTTTAGTAGCAACAAACTCACTGCACAACGGATTCCCAATTCTCAATTCAACAGAAAAATAAACAAAATTATTTCCAAATTAGACATTAAAACCTAAATCAGAAATACCTGGGGAAAACGAGCCGATTGAAGAACAAAATTTGAGGTGAGAGAGGGCTGGGAGTGAGCGGGTAAGTTGGTTTTCGAGAAAGTGGGGAATAGGGAAGTGGATGAGAAAAACGAAAATGAATGAACAAAACGAGACCCAAGTGTCCGACCTTCGAGCAGTGACATAGATCCATAGTGCTCCGCCCTCTTTGCGGTACCCAAGCTCGCCATTCCAATGTTCTGATGAGATCCAAGCTTCTACCTCGAGAGGATGTCGTTCGACCTCCAACAATAGGCAATCGCAAAGCGTCATCCAATCTCCGAGCACCTAAGATCGCAAAGCCCAGCCCTTGGAATCAAGACCCGACCTCTATCTCGATGCCACAATGCAAAAGTTTGAGCCAATCATGGCTGAGCTCGACCTCAACAATTAACGCCGAGTAACAATCAATTCTAGAAGGTTTGGAGAGGGCGAGACAAGAGAGAGCGAAGGGACTTCGACAGCAAGGGAGATCGGCAAGGAATAACAGCGGTGACGGTGGCGGTGGGGCGCGACAGCAAGGGTTTAGAGAGGGGGTGTCATAAAGATCGAGCAGAGAGAGAGGGAGGGCGTTTGAGAGAAGTCAGAAAATAAGGCCAGGAGAGAGGGCGTGAAATGATGATAAGTGGAGGAGAGAGAGAGAGAAGGAGAACGTGCTTTTTTATGTGGGAGGAGATAACTTAAGTCATCAGTTAAAACTTTAGATATCGGTTTTTAAACAATTGTTAATCAAAATGGAAATTTAAGATATCGAAAAAAAAATTTGGTGATATTTTAATGAGTTTAGATATCGTCTAAAAAATGAACTGATATGTAAAATTCTATAATATCGGTTAATGTAAAAACTGATATTAAACAAGTGATATCTATTACAGTTTTTCTTGTAGTGAAATATGATAGAGAATGGCTAGTGTATTCAAAACATTTGGATAAGGTGTTTTGTTTTTGTTGCAAATTTTTTAATAAAAGCCAAAAATTGAATCCACTAGCCAATGAAGGATATAGAAATTGGAAGAATCTTAGTGTTAGACTTAAAGAACATGAAAAAAGTTGTGAACACATGATTAACATGACTACTTGGATTGAGTTGCAAATGAGGTTAAAAAAAATGAAACAATTGATAAGCATGCTCAAGAGCTTATGAACAAAGAGAAAGAATATTTAAAGGATGTATTCTTTAGAATATTTTCTGCTATAAAATTTCTTGCTAAACAAAACTTGGCATTTCGTGGAACAAATGAAAAGATTTATCAAGATAACAATGGAAACTTTTTGAGCTTAATTGAAAGTTATGCGGAGTTTGATCAAATCATGAAAGAACATGTGCGACGCATTGAAAATAATGATATTCATGTTCATTTTCTTAGTCATAAGATCCAAAATAAATTAATTGGCATGCTAGCATATGAAATCAAAAGTGCAATCATTCAAAAAATAAAAAAAGCAAAGTATTTTTCTGTTATTCTTGATTGTACCCCTGATGTAAGTCACCAAGAACAAATGACCTTGATATTGAGATGTGTAGATGTTTTTACAAGTCCAATAAGAATAGAAGAGTTTTTCATAGAATTTTTGAAAGTGCATGATACAACCGGACAAGGACTTTTTGAAGAATTAGAACATGTGCTAAAAAGTCTTGATCTTGATATTGATGATGTAAGGGGGCAAGGGTATGATAATGGGTTCAATATGAGAGGGAAAAATCAAGGTGTAAAAAAAACAAAACTATTAGACATAAATCCTAGAGCATTGTACACACCTTGTGGTTGTCAAAGTCTTAACTTGACACTTTGTGATATTGCAAACTCTTGTACTAAAGCAATAGATTTTTTTGGGGTCATCCAACGTCTTTGTACTGTGTTTTCTCATTCTACAAAGCGTTGGAAAATTTTGACAGACAATGTGAAAAATCTCACTCATAAGCCATTGTCAACCACACGTTGGGAAATTCGTGTTGAAAGTATTAAAGCAATAAGATTTCAAGTGGTTGACATAAGACAAGCTTTACTTCAATTGGCTGAAACAGACAATGATCCCAAAATTAAGAGTAAAGTTGGATCTTTAGCAACAAATGGACTAGGAAACTTTGAGTTTTTGTTAGCTATTGTTATTTGGTATGATATATTGTCTGCTGTTAATTTAGTTAGCAAAAACTTGCAATCTAAAGACATGTTGATTGATGTTGCTATAGATCAAGTAAAAGGATTGGTTAAGTTTTTTGAAAAATATAGAGAAAATGGTTTTGAAAAAGCTATGATTATTGCTAAAGAAATTGCCAATGAAATAGAGATTGATCCTATTTTTGTAGAAAAACTCCAATCCGTAGAAAGAAGCATTTTGATGAGAGACCCAATGAGGAACCCACACAATCAACTCCACTATCTGCTGAAAATTCCTTTAGAATTGATTATTTTTTGTATATTGTTGATCAAGCACTTAGTTCACTCAATAGAAGGTTTGATCAATATCAAAAATTTGAGGATCTTTTTGGTTTTTTGTTTAGTTTTGAGAAGTTAAGTTATTTGGATGAAACTCTTTTGGAATCATCTTGTGCTAATCTTGCAAATTTTTTAAAACATGGTAATGTTACTAATCTTGATGGGAAAGACTTGTTTGTAGAGTTAAAAATCATTCGAGAGACTCTCCCAAACGAAGTAGAAACAGCCAGGGATATATTGAGTTCTTTGAAAAGACTAAATTGCTTTACAAATGCTACTATTGCTTATAGACTTTTACTAACAATACATGTTACAGTTGCATTTGCTGAAAGGAGTTTTTCAAAATTGAAGTTATTAAAATCTTACTTGCGATCAACCATGTCATAAGAAAGATTAAATGAGCTAGCTTTAATTTCTATTGAAAGTGATTTTTTGAAAAAGCTTGATTGTTCACGATTAATGATTTTGCAACTAAAAATGCAAGAAGGATGGTTATAAGATGATTCGATTGTTTTTGTTTCAGGTAACTACTTCATGTTGGATGGTTGTTGGATCTCTATTATGGCTTGGCAGTTGGGGCTCTTTGTTTTTTGGCTTATTTTGGTTGTAAATGCTTCTCTTTTATAACTTGTGAGTCACTTCTTTGTTTTTGTTGCAACAAATAGAACCAAGCTAGCTTGTAATAAATAATTATGTTGATAAAATTTGTTTGTTATTGATTTTTCTTTTATTTAACTTAGTTTAGTTATTATATGAGGGCCTCAATTTTTAATCTTGCCTAGGGCCTCTTAAATTCACGGACCGGCCCTGTTGCTACCATGAGGTAATTATCATTAGTTGAAACTTGAAAATATTTACTATTGGTAAAGTTTGGTTAATATTAAATTTGAGTATCTAACTCAAAATTAATAGATAATTGAGCAAAAAGTTTCAAGATTTTGTTAAAGTATTATATGTTGTCCGAAACCGGTTAATGCACCCGACTACAAGCCTTTGTATATTCACACACTACATATGCCGATATTCTCCTCAGTTTAGTCATTCAGATTGTTAATGAATGAATTTAGCGTTTTATAAAAGGAAAATGTTTGGCTCCATTTTTGGATCTCACTAACCTCGGTCCTTTTTTATCTTTTCATTTTAAATAAATTAATAAAAAAATTAATATATGCATAGAATGAAAAGACAAAAAATGTCATGAATTTATGAGATAGGGCAAGAGGAGTTCCTCCATGTAGGAATGAAGCAAAGCATTGTTCTTTACCAAAAGATCTTGGCGTTAGTATGTGTGGCCTAATTGCTTCTATACTAATTTTATGACTCGCCACTTTTTCTAGGCGGCAATGCTCTAATTAAGCCAATTTTCTCCAACATTTTAGATAGTAAATAAGCTATTGTTCAATAGTCGGAGTACTCCTTAAGTTAGATCAAGATATTTTAAGACAAACAAACTCACACTTAAATTCTCCAAGGTGGTTAAGTAAGAAAAATTATATTGTATCAATTATACAGAATAATTTATCATTGAGTAGAAGCAATAAGGGTGCAACATAGAGCATAAAGAAGTGGGTTTTCAACAAAATTGAACCAGACAAGTGGAATATATATATATATATATATATACATTCGGATCATTTTATATTCTAACATCTGTGGCTCTTGTCACATGGTTCAAATACAGTACAAATTAACTGTTTAAATAATCAAAAGCAGTTTGACGAATTTTGGAAGATCACATGATATATACCCTTAAAAATATAGTATAAAATCGGCACCAATCCTTCGGGAAGAAGTCGATCTCCTCTCTAATTAACCAAGTTGGTTCATGATAACATGACATCAACATCATAAATTCAAGCTTGAAAACGTTGGTTATTACAACAAGCAAAGCTGTCACTTTAGCGTGCTATAATTCATCTCATCTTCAAATTACAAACTCTTGGACAAGTTTTCAGCTCAGTTGAGCGAAATAAAAATATAATCATATAAAATTGTCAATTATAGTTAAGATTCCTTTTCTTTAAAGACTAATAACACCTTTTCTAAATCAAAGATTAAATAAACTCTTAATCATCACGAACCCTTTATTTTTCTATAAGCCATCATGAACTTCGATAACTCCCAATTCTTAAATTTAAAACTCATAAACATATTATAAAAAGAATTTGGCAAAAAAGATATGAATGCATTGAAGAACAAGTAAAGGCAATTAGGCAATCGCCTCCACTCACTATTTTGTCAATCCATTAAATTTCCCTAACAACCCAACTTTTCTTTTAATGTCTCCCGTAAAATTTGGGCATTACAACGATTGAAATAAAATTTAATCCTTAAATACATTAATTATCTCTCACTTTTTTCAAAAATAATTTTTCTGTTTGAAAGCTTCCTCTCACCTAGCTGAAAATTTTTTTTATTGATCCGCGGCATCTGCCACCGCAGTGCAAAAGAGTAACGCCAAAACTCAAAAGTGTAGAGAGATAAGGTCCAATTTCATTGATATCACTTGTCCTTTGGGCTCTACCAAGAAGTCAAGAACCATCCTTTTATGATTTTTTTTGTTTTTGGCCAGCATCCTTTTATGATTTTCTAACACAAAAGTATAAGAAAACAAATACAAACCAAGCAGGCTCTCACATGTGGGTCAGATAAACTAAACCACATATATATATATATATATAGTACTTCACATCTCATGTGGGTCACACATCCCAACGCCATAATAATTCACCTCCAATTATTGCAAATGTGTGACCACATGTGTATATCTATGCTCTCATCAACCTTCTTCAAAACCTTTCATCAACAATTTCTCATTTCTCTTCTACTCCAGTATGTGGAGCACCCTCCCCTTTGATCTCCTCACCCACATCTTCTCCTTCCTCTCTCCGGACTCACTTGCATGCGCCAAGTCAACATGTCAACATTGGCAAGCCTGTGGTGCCACAGCATGCCCATTGATGCTGCAGCAGCATCCTCACCATTACCCTCCATGGTTCATAGCCTTGCCTCTGCGATACAACAAGCATAGTCCATGCTGCTATGCTCACAATCCCGTTAACAACAATTGGTATGTGCTTTCTTTGGATTTCTTAACTGACCCAGTAAGGCCTGTGGGCCCACTAGAAGGTCTCCTTCTCCTAAGGGTACCCTCCAACTCTACAGCCCTCCAATTGGGTATGTGTAACCCATTTACCAGGCAATTCAAGCGTTTCCCAATGTTAAACATTAGAAGGACCAACCCGGCTGTGGGGGTCGAAACCACATATTCAACAAACTCATTTTGTGAAACAAACGCTACTCGGATTTCATTTCCTTGCGTTCGGGTCTACGTGGCAGGCGGGATGTCCGAGGCACCCCGCGGTGGTGCCACTTATGAGCCGACTGTGGAAATGTACGATCCACACCTCGACACGTGGCAGATTGTGGGGTCCATGCCTATGGAATTTGCGGTGAGGCTAACAGTTTGGACTCCCAAGGAGAGTGTGTGCTGTGATGGGGTGCTGTATTGGATGACCTCTGCCCGGGCCTATAGCTTAATGGGCTATGGCATTGTGTCCAACACTTGGAGGGAGCTGAGTGTGCCATTGGCAGACAAGCTGGAGTTTGCTGTGCTAGTGTTGCGCAATGGGAGGCTCACACTTGTGGGTGGGACATGTCTTTTGGGTGTTTGTGTTTGGGAGCTTGGGAAGGGGGATGTTTGGGTATTGGTTGAGAAGGTGCCTAGTGAATTGGGGATGAGATTTATAGGGGATAGGGGAAGTTGGGATAGTACAAAGTGTGTAGGTGGTGATGGGGCTATTTATTTGTATAGGGACTTGTGGTCAGGAATGTTCGTTTGGAGGGAAGTTGGAGATAAGAGTAAATGGGAATGGGTTTGGATTGAGGGGTGTTTCTCAATTGGAGGCAAACAAGTGAGAAATTTGCAAATAAAAGGAGTTCTTATACACCCTAATCTTGTACCCTCGTCCATCTAATCAAATAAGACATCTTCTGAACATGTGGCTTCTCTCTTTTATTACTGTGTTTTACCTTTACCTTTTCTTTCATTCATCAGACATTTTCTTTCTTGCTTTGGCGAAAGAAAAAAAAAAAAAAAAAAAAGACATTCTCTTGCAAATATAGAATCCATTTTTTTCTTTATTTTTTATTAAATTCATCGAAAAAATAAGAAATGTGTCAATCCTCAGCTCCCTATCATTATACAAAACATATTTTGATAGATTGGAAGCCCAACTTAAACTTCTTTTTTTGGTAAAGAAGCCCAACTTAACTTCAATTCAATACTTAATGCAATCCTCAATCCCAGACTCATGAACCCATTTATTTTAGTCCCAACCCATCCAATTTCGAATAGGGCTCGTTTTCCTTCTCATTTATACTCCATTTGCGCAACCAAGCACCAAGTATTATTTAGGAAAAAATATATTTTTAGTCCTTATGTTTTACCTTTCAATCAATTTTAGTCATTGTATTTTCAAAATTGCCAATTTGATCTATGTGTTTATGTTTACAAGCAATTTTAGTCCACCACCACCAATTGTAGCGGCGAGTTTGTGGTGGATTTCACCTATTATGCCCAATAAAGAGAGAGAGAGAGAGAGAGAGAGAGCTGATGGGGGAGAGAGGGATGGAAGGAGAGTGAGGATGGTGGTGGTGTGTTGTTGTTGGTGGTGGAAGAGAATAGAGGGATGATTTTGGTGGTGGTGGAATAAAATTGCTTGCAAACATAAACAGAGGGACTAAATTGGCAATTTTAAAAACACAAGGACCAAAATTAAGTATAAGATAAAACACAGGGACTAAAAATGCATTTTTCCCTATTATTTATAGTGATAAACATTTGTTTCTTTTACAAATTAAAAAAAAAAATCCAAACTAATGCTAGAATATTTGAAAATTAGGAACAATGGAATTTACAAATGAATTCTGAATTTCGTTCTTCTAGCTATCTACAAACATTATCTTGGGCTACTGATGGGTACAGATTACAAAATAAAAAGTGATATTCCCCCTTAAGATCGTATAATTTTGACTTTATTTGTTAATAATCAAGAGGTCCAAGATGATGCTTGCCCTGTAAACACGATAGTTTTTTTTTTTTTTACTCACTCCTTCAATAATTTGAAAAATTTATAAGTAAAAAACAAAACAAAAATTCTGGCTTTTTTTTTTTTTTTACCATGTCTCATCACAGTTTATAGTTGTAAAAGCATTCATTAATACATATTGTAGAAACATCTAATATTTCTTTTCTTTTAGTTTTTCTATCATCCATAGTACATTTTTTTCCTTTTGGTCAAAGATCATCCATAGCACATATGTAGCAGTAGACTGTTTTCTTCAATACATAGAAACAACTAATAATTAAGTGGCCAAAAAAAAAAGAAACAACTAATAATTATTGCAGATAGGCTAAGCACACAGCATGTTCCCAAGTGGCCATCTAGAGCAACCATAAGGACCAAACAATAATAGGTATATTTCTGGGCCTACGGATGCATATCCAATACATGAAGCCCAAACAATTTAGTCCAACTTAGAGAAACCGAATCCTGACAGAAAAATAGAAAAAGAAATTATATAATTAAAAAGAAGAAATACAACATAATATTATTTTGAATTAAAATTGATAAAAATTGGGGCAAAAAAGAAAAAAGGAAAACTTTATTGCTATATTGACAAAGCTTGCTAGGGGATATGAGAAAATCTATGTACAATTTTATTAAAGACATGCATATGCAAAAATCATTTCTATTAAAAAAGTGATCAGTAAAAATAGTCCAAATAAGCAATTAAAATCTATAATTTATAGACATGAGAATTGAGCATATATACCAAATGCAAAATCAATGGTCATGGATTGCGCACAAGAATGATGACATCTGAGTAATTAAGATTTATTATCACAATCCCGAGAACAAGAAAATGTACATTGCGCATGTATCACGGGCATTGCTATGAACTTGAAGCACTTATGGTTGCAGTGAGCAGAGCAATTTTTTGGGTCCTCATCAGCAGAATCAAATGAAAGAGGGAGTGGAATGGGGATGTTGTAAGTTATAACTAACTTGGACAATTAATGAAAAAGGCATCATCAACACCATCATTGACACTACAAATACTCTAGTGGTAGTGTTGTTACTCATTTCATCTAGGCTTATTCATATTATTACCTCTTATAAGATACATTTTTTCTCACTTTATTCCTTGAAACTTAAATTTTCTCAAATTATCACATGAACTTCACACAGTTATTGCAAAAGACCATATGCTGTCAATTTTTCCGTTAAAATAGCTGACGTGGCACCTATATAACATGAGTGAGACCCTTTTTTAGTTATGTAAGATCCATGTGGACAAAAATAATAATAATAAATAATTTTTAAACTAAAAAATAATAAGATCCATGTCAATTTTTTATTATTTTTAGTATGTACATGAATGTTACATAACTAGAAAAGGGTCTCACTCATGCCATATAGGTGCCACATCAACTTTTTTAACGGAAAAATTGACAGAGCTGACGGCATATGATCTTTTGCAATAATTGTTTGAAGTTCAGGTGGCAAACTGAGAAGATTTAAGTTTTAGGGAGCAAAGTGAAAAAAAAATGTATCTTACAGGAGACAATGGTGTGAATAAACCTTTCATCTATATGCAATCCTCCTCTCTTTTAAACTTTATGTTCTACTGAAATGTATTGTGTAACGAATTAATCTAATATATAGTGCTTGTCCTAAACTTTTTATCATGTGCAAATGTGCAAGAGTTGTCGAAGAAACTTTAAAATAATTAAGATATATTTAATTTTGATATATCATTTACTTTTAATTAAGATTACTTGTATTAATAAACCAAAAGTTAATTATATTCTTTAAGTTGTTTAGAGAATGTAGTTGCTAGTGAGAAAACTCAAGCTGTCATAGAGAAAAAAATTCTCAAACTCCTATCTGAGGCGGTTTGAAATTACAAGTCGCCACACGCAAGTTTGTGATTTAGTTATCTTAGTGATTTAGTTGCTTTAGGATTGTCAAGTCCCTCGATCAAGAGATCGAGGGTTTGACTAAGGTTTCACTATAAACTCTAGTTTAATTAATTTTGGTTATTGAGTCCCTCTTGATCTGATCAAGGGTTTTCTTTGGTTATCAATCGAGAGAAATTTATGTTAGTTATATGTTGTTTGTTTTTCAAATAAAAAGTGACAGCAGTTATTATCTCAAATTTTAGTCATCAATTGATGTAAAACATTATATAAAAGTTTATTTCAAACAAAAAAATTAGTCAAATTAAATTAAGAGTCCATTAATTATAAGGTATTAACAAAGCAAAATATTAACCAAAACCACTCAATCTATTTTTATTAACTTGCGGATACTATCTACCAGTCCAAAATATAACATGCGGACACCTTCCAAAAGAAACGCATCACAACCAAACCAACTACATAAACAACCCAAAACTGATCTTCTTCTTTTCTTTGCCAAATCGATCTCTTTCTTCAACTTTACCAAATCGACAATTGTTCATCTTCACTTACAAGCATCGTTATGCAACTGCAAGCTTGCAACTCAAAAAAAAACTACAGTTTCAAAAACTGCAGTTTCACTTGCAGTTAATAACTGCAACTGCAAGCCTGCAGCTCCAATAAACTGCAGTTTCAGCTGCAGTTTCACTTACACTGCAACTGCAAGCTTGCAACTCAAATAAACTACAATTTCAGTTCAAACTGCAGTTGCAACTCAAATAAACTGCAATTTCAGTTCATTTGCAGTTTCAGAAACTGCAGTTAGTAACTGCAACTCCAATAAACTGCAATTTCAGTTCACTTGCAATGTTCTAGAAATTGCAGTTGCAGAAATGGAGCTTAAAAAAAATCAAGAACCTTCTACTGATAAGAAATCAAAGTATGAGTCTACGTACCACAAGTTGTGATCATGTTCAATCGAGGAGAAGTCGGAGTGGTCAGAGCAGATCTAGAAGGCTTCGATCAAGCTCGGAGCAGATCCATTAGAAGGCTTCGATCAAGCATATATAGAGAGAGAGAGAGAGAGAGAGAGAGAGAGAGATCTGGAGCTTGTGAGATTTGGAAATACAGAGACTCTAAAAACAGAGCCAAACAAACGTACAAACTATACTGGAAAAGAAAAAGATAAATATTAAATATTCTATAAAAAAAAATAAAAGAATGGAAAAATGGTTATTTAATGTGGGTTAATAAAGGATGCTGGCCCCAAAATACAAAAAGTACCTTATTGTTAAATTTAAACAATATGTATAATTGAGGGTAAATAAAAAGTTGTTATGTAGTAGAAAATAATTAATTCTTAAATTAATTATAGTCAAATAAATAAACGAATTTAGTCTATTTTCATATAACACCAAAACATTAATCCAAAAAAGGTAGAATATAAGACTAAAAGTCCATTGAATAAACGTAAGACAGCCATCCTCATGTTTTTTTTCCTTTTTTTTTTTTTTACAATAAACATCCTCATGTTTCTTTTTTTCTTTTTTATTAATTAATTGTTGTATATGAGAAATAAACTTAGGAGATACTTTAACAAAGAGAGATTGAGTGTCTTTTACTATACCATCATCATAATTGTATAATGTGTATTATATTTTCACACTCATTTTATTCACCTAAGATTCCCACTTTTTGGTATTGTCGTACAATAAAAAATCATATAAGTGTTTATAAGGAATTTTGGACTTCTTCAATTATTATTTGATTTTAGATTGTATCTAAATTCATTCAGGGTAACATAACAGATTTACTCATGCCTTAGGACTAAATGGTAACACATCCTCTACGCCACCAATACGAGTGTTCACAACATTTGTAACTTTGATATCCACAATTCGTACCTACCTTTGGTCTATAGAACTATTTTCGCCTTTTATTTTATTTATTTTTTCAGCCAATGTCTATTTATTCCTTAGTTCCTTCTTTTGCGAAGGCTTCCCTCTCCTCTCCGGTGACTTTGGTTGACAATTGTCGTTTCCCCATTCATGTCAAAATCACTATAGAAATTCTCACGGTTAGGTGATGTAGCTAAATCACCCAGCATTTTCATTGGGCACGACCATCAGGCATCCTCATGCGTCATGCCCATTGCAAAACCTGACTGCAAATTTGTCACCCCCAATTTCCACGTGCCAAGCTGCAATCTCACTGGATTTGAACGTTGGCACATTTCCCACACGTGACAGAACATTTTTTTAGTTGCATTAAGTTGACTACCGAGTCCAATGTTACATAATCTTTTGTAACATTTTTTTCTTCTCTCTTTTGTTGTTTGACTAACGCAGTTGGACATGTTAAGAGTTTGGTATTATTATTGCTATTACCATCTTCAATCCAAAGCCTTGAAGGTAATAGTATTTTTTTTTTTTTCAAGTTTTACTTAATTTAGTGCATGCCTTATTGTTAATTCGTTCTTGAATGTCCAAATTAGTGTTTGCTTTTCTTTGTTTGCTGTTGTGGAAACTGGGTTGGACTATGATAGCTTAATGAACTAGAATTTGATTGTTTTGGATGGTTTTGCGGATTCAAAGTTCATCCATTTCCTTTAAATGAAAACTGGGTTTTTGTTCTTTCATGAATAATGAATCATTGATGGTCTTGAAGCATCTGAAAGACTTGCGTTTTAATTCTTATTGGTTGTGCTCTGCAGCTCTGGAGTTAATGGCTGTTGATGGGTCGTAATCTCTTTTTGTGAAATGGTGTCTATTATGTCATCTGGTTGAAATTTTGTGGATTTGATGGATTAGTTTGGCACAAATCAATCAAAGTGAGCATTTCTTTTGGCCATTGAATCTTGATTCAATCTGCCAAATTAACCATCATTTCTTAATGGGGTTTGTTTAATAATTTTTTCTCTAGTGTTTGCTGATTGAGTTTGCTCGTTGGATCAAATGCATCACAGACCCCCTAGATTGACGGTTAGAAGGGTCAATATAGTTTCCTCAAAATGAGAATCTGAATATGGTAGAGAATTTTTTCGAGCTTGGTTTTCATGTTCGTCTTCTAATTATGAGAAGCTGGATTATTACTGTTGCTGGTTCAACTCTATGTTTGGGGGTGAATCTATGGCCTTTTTATGTTGTTAAAACTTTTTAGGTAGGACTACAGTTCCATTTGATTCAATCCAATAAGGTCTTTCCAATTATCAGGAATTAGGTTCAGGAACCTCTACTAAATGCATTTACAGTAGTTCATTAGGGGTTATCACTTGGGTCAACATCCCAGTGATCGATCACTTTGAGTACTTTTGTGAGAATGTGTACTAAATTGGCAAGCACGTGTGGCATAAGGCTTTGAGTAGTAATGGATGCTTTGCAAGTTGTTGCTTCTGCAACACAAATAGTTTCAAGCATGGTAGGTGCTATTGCTGCATTAGAACAGGCCTCTAGAAATTTTGACGAAGCTCCAAAGAGAATTCGAAGCCTAGAAGAATTTGTCTGTGATCTTGAGAACTTGACTCGCCGACTTAAGCAAAAACATGTCAACAAGCTTCATAATCGTCAATTAGATTACCAAATTCAAAGTTTGAACTCCCTGATAGAACGTCTGCATCCAAACATCAGCAAGGCCAGGAGAATTGTGTCAAAGGGTAAGATTAAGAACTTAGCTAAGGTGGTTTGGACTTCTATGGCTGGAGACCCTCTTGGGAAACTGGTCAACTCAATAAGGGATGACTTGAATTGGTGGCTTGAATCTCAAAGACTGGTCCAAAATGTTGAGAAAGTAATAGAATCAGCTGCAGAAGACACCCCTGTTCGACTGAAAATTAAGACTGAACAAGGCTACCCAGTTTCTAGTAAATGTTACTTTGTGAGGAATTTACTGGAACAAGATGATGCTCATCGGGTCATTCTAATTGTTGGGCTATCTGGTATGGGGAAGTCATTTTTGGCTCGCCAAGTAGCTTCTGATCCTCCAGAAAAATTTATGGGTGGTGCAGTTGAACTTGGTTTTGGCCAATGGTGCAGTAGAGCTGCTTGCAACAGAAGTACAGCTAAATACCAGAGGCGCTTGGCAAGAAAGCTTGGTAAATTTCTGGTGCAGATTGGATTTTGGAAGAAGATTAGGGATGAATATAGTGGAGATCTTGAATATGTTTGCTGCTTGCTTCAAGAAGCCTTGTATGGGAAGAGCATTCTGATTCTTCTCGATGATGTATGGGAGCAGGATATAGTTGAGAGATTCGCAAAGCTATATGATAATGATTGTAAGTACATTGTAACAACAAGAAATGAAGCTGTCTTTGAAATAACAGAAGCTGAGAAGGTGGAATTAAGCAAAGACGACATAAAGGAGATAAGCATGGAAGTTCTTCTCTACCATAGCCTCCTTAGCAAAGAAGAGATACCGGTATGAGCCAAATTAAACTCCAATTATATATCTGCAAAATTAATACACTGCATTGACACAATTATCTCAGCCATTACTTTGTGTTGATGCATAAAAACATTTTCATGTTGGATTAGTATCTGCAAGGATGTATGTTTTCTGTGGCATGCACAAATGCTCATGCCAGTGCTTTCACTTTGTAATGTGTGACACCAAAGCATTGATTTATTATGGCTTATTTGCAGGGAATTCCATCAGTCTGTTTGTGTGTTTTACACCCATATGAATTAGTAGCCTAGGAGAATACATAGAAAGCATTTGCATTCAAGTGGATGAATCTGTATTTTGAATCATTGTATTGATTCTGTCAGTCAAAACATTACGCTCCTGATGTATCTTTTCAGCTCAGCGATTACCTACACCAGTAGGCTTGCTAATGCACTGCAGAATATCTTTTTCACCTAATCATTATGCACACAACCAATTTCAGGAATGAGAACTAGTACTAAAACTTGCTGACCACAGTATTGCAAAATGATGAATGTCTGCAGGTCCAAGATTAAGGAACGACATTTCAAATATGATGAATGTATTGCAAAATATTAGTCTGACTAGGAGATTCTTATCATCTGATAGATCCCAGTGATAGATAATTTTCAGCAAAGATAATATTTCTATTTTACTTCAGTGATTATGATGATTTCTCTGTGATCACCAGATCATCCTGCTATTTTTTTTTTGGTCAAGCATAGGTTTAATAATTTTAGTACTAGTGCTACAAAGATAATATAAAAGCATTCTTAATGTTATCCAAAGTTTAAAATGATTAGGTTTGCAATCCCATGCATCCTTCCCTAGTTGTGATTAAGAACTTGCTGTGGGCCTTGTGGTGTACAGTTTTTTCATGTTTACATGCTCTTTCAATTCAACAGCTGTATGATCTTTATATAGAGTTCTGACATGTCCTTATAGTAATGTGTGCAAAATTATTTGTGAAAGGAGTAGGAGATGTAGTTGAAGAACATTGCTAAAGTCTTGGATACATCCACCATCTTTTTCTTGCCTTTTTATCATTTTTGTAATTTTTCTTCACTTATTTGCTTTATGATTTACTGGAATTTTCCTATTTTATAGCATGTAGCAGACAGCTTACTTGAGCGTTGTGGCCACCACCCTCTGACAGTTGCTGTTATGGGTAAGGCTCTCAGAAAAGAAACTCGAGCTGATAAATGGGAAAAGGCCATCACCAACTTATCCACCTTTGCTACATGTGCACCTGGTCCTGTATCATATGTGAACGAAAAAGAAGCTGAGAATGCAGTAACCATTTTTGGGTCCTTTGAGTTCAGTCTAGATGCAATGCCTAGAGACTCTAGAAGGCTCTTCATCGCTCTATCGGCTATTTCATGGGCAGAACCTGTACCAGAAGTTTGCGTGGAGGCTGTTTGGTCAGTTCTTGGGCAGGAGACCTTGTTCCCTCTCATAGTCTGCAAGCTTGTTGAAGGCTCTTTGTTGATGAAAATTGATACAGATCCCTTGTACTTGGTACATGACATGGTTGCTCTGTACCTTGAAAGCAAGACAAACAATTCGGTCAAGATACTACTAAATGAATCCACACTTGATGAAACTGCATTCATCTGCCCTTGGCTTCTTATATTTGGGAAAGAAAAAGTAAAAATTTTTGCCGAAAAGAGAATGGGGTACTTGCTCAATGCTTTTGAAGAAACACAGGTGATTATCACCTTAAAGGCCACCATCCAGGCTCTAATGGCCAGCAAATCCATTTCCGAACTAGAAGCAAGCAGAGCAAGCTTTAGTAGCTTATTGGGTCCTAGGACTGCAGACCTGATCTCTACTGAATCTGAGAGTTTGATTGCTGTGTCTGCACAAGCCATCACCACCGTATTTAGCAAGAGTGACTATTGCAACTATTTTCCATACCTTGAAGCTACTGGTGCAGTCAGCAAGTTGGCCAATATCTTAGAGAATTGTGAGGATCCTGTGATCCAAGTTGATATTTCAATTATCCTCGCAAAGCTTGCAGAATTTGGTAGCCCAGAGACAGTCGATAAGGTGCTTCAGAGCATTCAATATAATCATTTGGCCACTTTGCTCTCTCCAAATGCTGAGGAATGGCATGATAGTATGTTTACAATATTGATGTCATTGACCAAAGCTGGGAAATCAAAAGCTGTCAAGAAAATGCTTGCTTTTGGGATTGATAAGAATCTTCTTAAACTCCTTGAGGATGGATCCGAAGTAGTTCAGCATCATGCCATAGTTGCATTGAAGGCATTTTACGAGTTGGGAGGCCCTCAAGTATCTGGGTCTCTTGAACCAACAAATCTAAACCTTTTGCCATGGCAAGCTAGACATTGTTTGGAAAGATTCTTTTTGTTAGATCAAAATGTTCCCCTTTCAGCACCAAAGCATCAAACTTTTGAAGATCTTGTTCATAAGGTACTAGACAGTGACAACAAGCTGGTATTGGAGGCAATGCAAGATCTCATACCAATCATTGAGAGAGCAGGAGAACCAAGAATCAGAGACATGATTATAAAAAGTCCTCTCATCAAACGACTTTATGAACTCTTGGAACGTGGACAGTCCGAACAAAATTCAATGATTTCTCAATCTGCCTTTCTGTTGATGAAGCTGGCTTGCTCTGGCGGAGAACCCTGCATTAAGAAGTTTCTAGAGTATGACATTATACCCGATCTAGTTAAGATGATGCAGTGCAGCATTGCAGAGTTGCAGGATGCAGCCTATACAGCACTACACCAGATGCTTTTCGGCAGCAGTGGAGTTCTCATTTTGAACCGAATCCTTAAGATGGGTCTCATAGAGAGGATGGCTCAGTCACTGGAAAGCAAATCAATGAAGACCCGGGAAGTGAATGTGCACTGCTTTTTAGATATTGTGGAGCTCGGAAACAAGGCCTGCATAGAACGGATGTTTTCTCTGCAAGTGGTGGAGAAGCTTGTGAAAATAGAAAAAGCTAGTGGGGGATCTGGTGCAAACCTACTTGGATTTCTGAAGGGGATAGATAAGTGTAAGCATCTTTCTATGGCAGAGCGTAGGGTGATGAAACAACAAGTGGTTAGGAAGATAAGGGCTTCCCTTAAAGGCCATAAATTTGAAGGTCAGATTTTGGGAGCTGTTGATGCTTGTGTATCTGAGGGCTCAAAAGCTGGAAGTAGTAATAGTAGCAGTAGTGGTAGACACAAAAGGTCATAGCACCGTAGCTTCTTAAGAGGAGCTTGAGCCATAACCTTCTTTTCAGTTTACATTGAGATTTACATGCCAATCAAAATTAATTCAACACTCCCAACAATTTTGAAATATATACAAATGATGTTTAAATTTCATTAGAAGCAACAGATGAACTGTCTATTTAGTATTTGATGGTAAGTGCCAACTTCTATGGCCCTTTTTAGCATGCAGCAGAAGTTTGTTAACAGTTTTCATTAGCTCAACAGAAGAATACAAAACTCAGATACGTTGCTCATGTATACAAATTGGGCAACCCTCAACCATTGGGAAATAGATTATAAGGTTGTTTGTACTCGTATGTTCAAATGAATTCGACTAGAATCTTTTCAAAAGAAAGAAATTTGTAACTTGGCAAAGACTGCTTCAAAAGGAAAGAGGGTGTTTAGGAATCAAATGGCATTATATCATTGTTACTTGTGTTATGCAGATTATAAAGCTTATAGTTTAAGAATTAAGTGAACTACAGCCAAACTAAGTGGGATGTAAACTCTTAACCAGAAGCAACTCAGCCATGTCAATAATTTCAGCACATACAAGTTGGTTACTTGGTTAGCACATTGTGTTTAAGAGGAGAAAAACTTCTGTAGGACTGTTTTTGTTAAAGAAAGAAAGAAAGAAAGTTGTTTCCTTTTCAAAAACAAAATTTTTTAGGGAGCTCTCAATCTCTTGGTTTCACACATCACTTTCACAATCCATTAGAGAAGAACGAAATATTGACAATTATGTTTTGGCTTCCCCAAACATTAAATACCTTCAATATGGACCAGTTCTTGCTTTCTATTGACTTTGTAAGCTTCCATTTTGTTTGTCTACACATCATTTCAACCACAAAGAGAATCAATTTTTGCCTTTCTTCAACGTGGTGGTAATTGAGGTGAATCAGAAAGTATATATTTGTCAATAAGGCATATATTTTATGTATTTTGTTATTTTGTCAACGGACCTATTTATATATTGGCTGAAAAATAAAGTTGAGATTCTAATTTTGAATTGTACTCTTTCCAGTCTACAAGGAACAAACAAAATTTAAAAGGGATCGAGAATGACTATTTTTCTCCGCATCGTCTTTTTTTTTTTTTTTTTTTTTAATGGGGTTTTATTTTGTTATTTTATGCAAATGATCCTATATGAAACTTGTTTTTCTGTTTTTCAAAAAAAGAACTCGGTAGAAAAGAATTACCAAAAACAATGTTGTCCATTTTATATTTCTTTCACAGTATAACTTTTATTGAATATTTAGTTTTATTTCAATTAGCTATTGATTTAAGGATTTTTTTTTTAAAGTCCATTTCAAAAAAGCCCTGATTACCCAGCTCACTTAGTAGCCAAAAATCCTAGCCGATCCACTTTCATTTCCTCTCTTCTCTTTTCTTTTTCTTCCCCGCACACCACACATACT
>QANW01002708.1:886940-986552 GCA_003254865.1 Dryas drummondii | reverse complement strand
CTCTCTCTCTCTCTCTCTCTCTCTCTCTCTCTCTCTCTCTCTCTCTCTCTCTCTCTCTCTCTCTCTCTCTCTCTCTCTCTCTCTCTCTCTCTCTCCGGCAATCTCGACCGCAAAGGACCGTCGTCCTTCCCTCCCTCTCCCGGTGTCTCTTTCTTGCTCAGAAACCGGCCAAAACCCGCAACCCAAACCCAAGCCCGATCGGCCCTCCTCTGTTGTTAACCTCATTTTCTGGCTGAATCGGGATAAGTCACCACCTCCAGTCGACTCCCCTCAACAAGCTGGTCACTTCAGTGTATTTAGATTCCTCATCCAACCACACTGTGCGACAGTAATTATTTGAATTGCAAAAAACACTATTAATTGTCACTGTTTGACAATGAGATGTGATAGTGGCAATAACAATAGCAATTTTCCCAGTTTAAAAAAAAAAATCATGAAAAAAAATATAACGTACGTAGACCTATTTATCGTTCCAAATTTTTAGGTGGGTTTAATTATTATTAAAGGCTATAAAATAAACTTTAGACTAATTTACTTTTGATTTAATAGCATTTTTCTCTATAATATTGAAGAAGTTCCAAATTTGAATCGTTTTTCTCCACAAAAAAAAAAAAATATATATATATATATATACATCATGATTAAGCCAAGTAGTTATAATGGTCTCATTCCATTTATTTCTTCAACTTGATTGTAGTTGTTGCAGTAATCCATTGAGAGGACCTAGCCCCAAATTCGATCCCTCCTCTCCTAATTAAAAAAAAAAAAACTTGATTGCTTGTCATATAGTCCATTACCGATTGTGTTCAATAATGGCACGGCAATGTTGGGTTTCTTAACGCTTTATGCTTATCATTTATACATCCGTATCTTCATCTTTGATTATGTCAATGATGTGATGATTGATGATGTTGAGGAGAGTTGAAAATTAGTGCAATTGATTGTGGTTTAGACTTACGATCAATCGCATTAATTCTTTGTCGATCTTGATCATTGTAGCTTTACCAGAGTTCAATGCCCCAATTATGATGGAATATATGTTATCTTTGGTTGAGTGCTCTTCCAATATTCACATTTGACTTTTCTCTTATTATACATACGTTTGTAAGATTTATTTTATATGATATGATTCGGATGTATATGTAAGAGAAACCACATGCGATTATCACAGACAAAAATTAATCATGACCGTGGACCAAATATTAATTTCGATCTTCATGTTTTTCTTTAAGTGGAAAAGCCAAATATATATTATTCGGATATCAGAAAGTGATGAGGTCTTTGACTTCCTTCAGTAAGCAAGATGGAGCTGCCATGTTTGAAAGGAAGAAATTTAAAAGTCTAGGTAACCATTTTTTTTTTTTTTTTCATTCTTTATTGCCTTAATTATCGATTTACCATCCAAAACTGTAATTCATTCTCACTTTACCACCTGAAAGTTTTTTTGTCCTAGATTACCACCTGTAACTTACATCCGTGTCCCATTTTATCTTGTTCCGTCAACAATTCTATTAATGTTGACGATCTGGCCGTTAATGCTGACGTGGCGCGCTAGATGTGCGCCACGTGTCACGTCTTTTTTTTTCGCATTTTTTTATTTTTATAAACTTTAAAAATTAATTAAAAATAGCTCCG
Organism: Dryas drummondii; assembly: GCA_003254865.1. NCBI lineage: Eukaryota > Viridiplantae > Streptophyta > Magnoliopsida > Rosales > Rosaceae > Dryas > Dryas drummondii. The sequence continues at coordinate 984,917 of QANW01002708.1, read as the reverse complement.
AACTCAGAAAAATACACGAAAAATTCCTACGAACTCGTCTTGACTAGCACTAATTTAATATAAGGTTAAATTACCAATTTGCCCTCTTAAAATTTTCAAAAAAAAATTAGAAAGTCCAAATTTATTTCTAAAAAATTAAAATAAATTTTCCTCTATTAAATAAATTCTAGAATTCTCATAAACTCTTGGAAAAATTCTCAAAAATATTTTGAAAAATTACCAAAAGCTTGTTTTAGAGAATTATTTCGAGACTTTACAGAAATTTTAGAATTTTTCTAGAATTTATTTTATAGGGAATTTTATTTTTCTCTAAGACCAAGAGGTCTTTTGGGTAGTAAGTGTTCACGAGAAAGGTATTGTTAGTTTTTAGAAGACTAACGGTACAGACCTCATATTTTTTGGAGTTCGGGAGATTATTCTATGAATTTTCAAAGAGTCTAGAGTATTTTAATTTTCTATAAATAAATTTGGACTTTCCAAATTTTTTGGAAATTTTTAGAGGGAAAATTGGCATTTTTACCCCATAGTAAATTAGTACTAGTTAAGACAAGTCGGTAGGAATTTTCCGTGTATTTTTCTAAGTTCGAAGCTATTTTTAATTAATTTTCAAAGTTTATAAAAATAGAAAAATACAAAAAATACAAAAAAGATGTGACACGTGGCGCACATCTAGCGCGCCACGTCAGCATTAACGGAATTGTTGACGGAACAAGGTAAAATGGGACACGGATGTAAGTTACAGGTGGTAATCTGGGACAAAAAAACTTTCAGGTGGTAAAGTGGGAATGAGTTACAATTTTGGGTGGTAAATCGATAATTAAGCCTTCTCTATTTAAGCAAAATTAATTAAGCAGTCCAACTTTAAAAGAAATTCTATAGATGACGAAAGATGATAAATGTACATTGTCCACCTTTGCATTTTCATGACTCTGACAAGGCTAATAAAGTAGTAGCCTATGCATGCATGTGTTCCTTAAGAGGTTGGAACACTTCTGCGAGATTATTTGACGATCCAATATGCACTTAAGTCTATAACTATAACATCATTTCTTAGTCAATAACATTTACAAAAATAATAAAAAGAAATTATCATTCTTGTATATCATGTAATTTGTATTAAAAAAATAAAAAATAACCCTTAGACTCTATTGTTAGGGATGACGAGAATCAAACTTTCTTCCAAAATGCATGGTTAATTAGGTGCTTTGTCATTGGAGCTATAAACCCCAACGTGCAATTTCATTATAACTAGATTTCAATTATCTTTTGGAAGAAAAATAAACAAATATTTTTTTTGGTTTCTAAATATATAGAAAAATATACAAATATTTCATCCTTGATAATTAGTATCTTCCTAGCTACGAAGAAATTTCTTAATTTGCAGCAAATTATTTTTCTATAACAAGCTTGCAAAATCCAAATTTAAAAATTGGGTTTGTTACAATATATAGAAAGAAATCAATGGGCATATTTTATTACAATTAGCCAAACTAATATTTTGGGAAATAGTTGAGTTTTTTTTTTTTTTTAATGGAAATAGTTGAAAAACAATTAAAGGGTTGTTTTGGTTTGAGATTCGAAATAATTTTTAAAACCAAGATATAATATTTGGATTGCATTTTGAATATTATTATTATTTTTTTAAATTGACTACTTATTTGGTATTAAATTTGAAAAATCAAGTTTTAGAACAGTTCATTAATTTGGTTGAAGACCCTATTTTTCTGCGTTTATTTTTGCATGCTACAATAAGGAATAAAAAAATAATGCTCCAATTAATAATCAAAATGTTAAGTATGAATCTCTACCAAAAAAAAATGTCAAAGTATGAATGACCATTTATTTTAGTAATGACACTCATTCTTTTGTCCTCTTTATATGAATTTCAGTTTTTTTTTTTCTCCTCCTCCTAAGCATCAATTGACAACAAGGTATATGCCTCAGAAAAATGATGTTGCAAAAAGGAAAAATAGAACAATTATGGACATGGTGAAATGAATGTTGAAGTTGAAGAATTTTCCAAAAGAATTTAGGGTAGAATGTTACGTGCCAAAGTCACGGCCCGAGTAACTGGGCGATCTTGCAATGGAGGTGGGTCTTTCACTGGTGTTTTCTTCTTACGTCTTCCTATTGTTGTAGTGGAAAATATAACAACAAGGATAATTAGAATGGATTGGATTGCTTCGAGGGAACCCAAGACCTCCAAGTTAGACAAAGCTAACAAATTGAGATAAAAAGATCGTACTTCATTCTATTCAACAATGAAATTTATACAAGCAAGACTTGATAATGGAAAGCATAAAAGTAGGAACACAGTCCCACGACTCTTAGCATAAACACCCCACTCTGCAACAGCAAGTGGACCAACATAACTCCTACTAACTCTCAACTAACCATATGCTGACTCCTACAATTACTTAACAACTAAAACATGAATTAAACTAGCTATTTGACTCATTCAACTACTCATCACGACCCATGTTGGAAAAGCACGTAACATAGAAGTTGTTTTCCAAAAGAAAAAGGCCATAGTTCCCAACGATTTTGAGAGAAAATTTCCTCCGGAAAAATAAGCCCTTGAGCCGACCCATGGCCCGATCCTAAACAATATTTTAGTTGCGACCATCATAGACTCAAACAATATTATCGACCTCCAGGGTTTTAATACGAATGTTATCCCTTACAAAATACTGTCCATCTTTCACAAAGCTCATGAGAACAATATTTAGACAAAAAGTTAGCAATGGTTTTAAAATTCATAAGTAGAACCTTTTCTGCCACTTTTTTATTACAAACTTACCCATTTTATTATTTAAAATGATAACTCTTGAGTTTAAATCCCACAATTTTAAGGGATTTTAATTCTGCAATTTTAGTAACAAAGGGTTAATCAGACTTAGGTCCCTCAATAAATTAGTGTTTAAACAAAAGCGGACAGTATTTTTAGAACTTGTAGTGAAGTCCTTTTTTGAATACCGCATTAGAATATTAATTACAAATCAGCATTTTTGATATTCTTTTTCTAAAAATTTGATTTTTTTCAATTCCGTGTCTTTTGTCCATTTCTTGAGAAACTTAGCTATTTTCTTGACAAAATAGCCAAAAACTATACTTTTATATACAAAAATTACAAATTCATTCCCATAAACCTTCATTTATTTAAGTGGCCTATAGGATCTCGTCTTGTTTTCTTTTATAGAAAAAGTAGCCCCATTTTCTTGAGAAAGAAAGCCACATTTCCCTACGATCGATCTTGAGAGAAAATTTTCATCCAGTTCGATTTTTGTGACAGATGCAACAGATAGATAGAAGCTATCAACCCAATTGAAGTCTTCTTCCAAGGAATACACTGCTATTGCCCTAATTGTTATATAAATATATAATAACGACTGCCCTAGAGAAGCACAATTTGCAGCGAATTCTCACTTTTCCTTTCTCTTTATCAATCATGAATTTCTGCATCTAGTTTCATCATGCTTTGTGCTCTTCAACAATACTATTTCTAGCTTTTCACACAGATACGTCACTAACCCATTTAACAGAACATTAACCAAGGCGAAACCAAGTAAATGAACACCTTGGTGGGATTTTTTTCTAGACATTAACAGATCATTAACATTTAGAGTCACGCTTAGTTTTCAAAATTTACTTACGATCGACTCATATACATACCTTAAGCAATTTAACGATATCTTAGAGTTCATTCTGGTCAATTGATTTCTCATCATTTATGACATCAATTCAGTTACTAGAATAGATAAAACATTTAATGGCATATGAAAATGAAACCAGATTCTTACTTACCCTAAATCAAAGTCATATTCTTGTAGATGTACCCCACAATCATTCAAAATAGCATATGTCAACACATTTAATGTCTTGAAATCGTCTTAATACTATTACTAGTGGTTTTTCTACTGCATTCACTGGTGATAATTAATTTTATTATGAAGTTGTTGGTCATTCATTTGTTATTCAATGTTGTTACTATTCAACAACTAGGAACAAATTCTTAAATGAATCTAACATTTCTGGTTTCAACAGGCAGGAAGTAAAACCTATATATTTTGGATTTTTTTTGTTAACCAATAAAGTAACCATTAGTCAGTTCAATAAAGTACCTTAAACTAAGTTTCCTTCCTATCCACAGTTCAAAAGGAGTTTTGAACTACTTTACAAGGAACTCAGTTTAATACATATATAGCGGTCTGTACATCCACAATGATAAATGTAATCCTAACCATATCTACAATAGTACGACATATATGACATACTTTCTTCAAGGAGTTTTGAAAGCGAACTAGAATATTTTCATGAATTATCACTTATCCATAAAATTCACAATAATATGAATCATAAAAATGTTCAGAAAAGTTCGTATGAATCATTTCAAGAAGCTTTAAACTTCTTGTGGCTCATTTCTTGGTGTGTTTGGCTTGTTTACCTTAATACAATCCACATATACACATTGAGATTAATAAAATTTAAGTTCGAAGAACCACCATTCCTTACTAATCTTTTCAACTTTTCTCTAGATTAAGACCCAGACAATTATGCCACAAGAATAAGTAATTTTAATCTATTAAGCTACATTTAATTCCAACATTAAGATGTAAAGTCAAAAGAGTTTCAGTAAAAATAACATCAAACTTTAATTATTTATAAACCATTAAATAGATCGAATACCAAAATCAACATAAGAAGCATTCTTAAACATTTTGAAACATTCTTTTTCAAACTTCAAACTGACTACATTAAGGTAAGATACAAAAATTTAAATAAGTTTCAGAATAATAGGAATAGAAGTGTTTCGAATAAAGTCTAAAAGTTTAGATTTTAATTAAAGGATCACTGCATCAAACTAGAAATATAAATTATATCACATAATTCAACTCAACAAGTATTATAAGGAACATCAACTAAATATGATTCGAAATATGTTAAGACCAAAAGCGTACCTTCTTTTTTCGAACCACGCAATCTTTCTTAAAATGCTCCAACTTTTATAGAAATACTAATTATCTTCTCTCAGTTCTTTCTTATGAGCCTGAGCACATTAGCAGGTTCATTAATTTTGGATAGTCTTTGCTTCATGCCTAATTAGCTTTGCCTGTTCTTAAACAAACATATAGTCAAGTTCTATTCACATTCCACTCGTCCTTAATAGTGTTATAGTGAATTTGAAATGATTCATACGGAAGAGGCAAAGAGTAAAAATTAATTTACTAAGAACTCATTCATATTCATCCCTAAGATCTTAATTTTTGCTGCTTAATTAGGTTTTTCAAGAATATACTCATTTATGCTTCACGTGCCATCAAATTTCATGATCACAAGCTTATCCATTAATATCCATGCTTAATCTATTCAATCTTTCCTAAATTTTTTGGAAAGTATTTCCATAAAAGTAAGTTTCTGAATTTGAAGTGTCAAACCAAGATCCATAACACTTTGGTAAAACTGGACTTGTTTACATAAATTTGAGAATTAAGTCAAGCATTAGAATAGATAAAACATGTGAATGAAGCGAAATAAAAATCTTCATTGCAATATAATCATATATGCTCACTATATCAATGCTTTGAGTTAAACACATGTAGAAACATAAATTCGAATTACATATACATAATTCGAAAACACTATAAATATAATATCATAGTTCTCCTTTGGGTAGCTAGATACTATGATAATACCAATAAACAATTTTTTATGCATTTTTTCTATATTATTGGTAATTGTATAATCCTTGTCAGAAGGGATTTGTTATCTTTGGATATCCAAAACCAATCCAAATAAGATATACACAAATTACCCCTTTTATATTCACCAATCAAATGAATAATTAATCTACCTTTGGGAAATCCTTATAAATTTCTTATGACCGATGAAAATCAATTTACTCATGACGTTCAAACCTTGAAAACTTTAATATTAAGGCTCAAGTCCATTTATATGCATCCATAAATCATGAGTAATTGATTAATTATCATTTAATTTGATATTCATGGAATTTTCTAGTTTGGCCACTTTGGTGACTACCAAACCACTTATAATATGAATTTCAAATTAAACGAATAAAAATAATAAGCATAATAGTTAATCAGTACATAAGATTAACAAGTACATATGACCTTACATAAAATAATAATGGGCAATATAAAACTTGAGATTGCCTCCCCTTAAAAGTCAAAATACAGTAACAATGAGATATATATTTTGTTTATTTGTATTCTCTAGAACTTTAATTCATTGTATATGTCAACATATATGTCTACATTAAGGTCAATTTTTTTATTTCATATATTCATGAATGTTCATAGATCAAATAATTGGGCGATTAAATGACAAAGTCAATCCTATGCAAATTAACCTTGCAGCCAAAAGGCCAAGAACAATTCCATACAAGTAATAATACCAATTCCAAATTGACATATAAATTTCATATATGTAAGAATTAATTGGCCATCAACATAAGTGTTTCATATATAGTTATATATATCTAGTGACATACTACTTAATTTGATGAAATCAAGACATATACATATCTAGTTATATATATATATCACATCCTTATATACATCAAGCAACCTTTTCAAACCAACATTGCCATATATAATTGCTATCCATACATAATTATCAATCGATCAAAATTAATTAAGAGGGCCAACTGTATTGATATATATTAATTGCCGACAAAGCTCTTTCTAGTTAATAATAATATACATGCTTTATAATCATGGCAAAAGAAATTGATAATTGTAATAACATCCAAATCAAAATTGATATAAAATTGATATATCAAAATTGTTAGGGCATGTTTGGTACATCGTATTAGACTCTGGATAAGAGTAAATAGTCTATATCAGTTGTTTGGTGTCAACTTGTATTATTTAATTACCTAACTATGTAAACTGGATTGGACTTTTAATACTCTCCTTACCTGACTAACTAATACAACTCACACACCTGAGATTAGATAATACACGCTTAATTATAACAAAATTGGGAAAACAAAAACAGATTGAAACCCAACAGACGCTCTTTTCATTTTCTTCTCCCTAGGGTTCTTTTCTACTATCTTCTCTACAGGTTATTCTCTTCACTCTTCTCCAGGTAACCATCTCTCACTCTCTCTCTATCTCTCATACTCTCTCCAATATGCTTTTTCTTGCTTCTTCTATGTTCTTCTTTCTTCATCTTCTCTTTCTTTATATATTTCCTCTTCTATGCATAATGTCTGATTATTTATTCTTATCATTTTTTTTAGATTTATTCAATAGATCTTTTTAGTACATTTTTTTGGGAATTAGGTTATGATTTTTTTCTTCAAAGTTTTTCTTGAGCGGTGTTTTTCTTCAATTTTCACTAAGTTATCAAAAAAAAAAATAATAGTCTAATTCGCTGCTATCCAGCAGAGTACCAAACACAGTATAACAAGGCCAGTTTGGTATTGCTGTGAGAAAAAACAATTGTGAAGTAAAACAGCTGTGAAGTAAAGTCAGCTGTAAAGTAAAGCAGTTGAGTGTTTGGTAAACCATGTTTTCAAAAGTACTGTGAATGCAAAAAACAATATATATCAAAGTGTTTGGTAAATGTTAATGTAAAAGTGTTGTGACTGTGTATAATTACTAAAATGGACATGATGCTGAAAGTGTATTTCACTTATTTATTTGGTAAAACTAAAATGTTTTTTTACTTATTTTTTAAATTTGTGGCTACAAATTTTTATTAGCATTAATTTTTTTAAGAATAACATTATTAAATAAGTATTCCTATTATTTTTTTAAGTATATTATAATTTTAATCGTACAAATAAAATATCATAATTAATTATTACAATATAAAATATTACTAACAATGGAAATATTTTTTAATTTAAAATAAACAAATAAAAATTATATAAATTAATAAGGGTAGTATGGGTAAAATAAAATATTTATTGTTGTTGTGATTCACTGCAGTTTTCGTTTTCAAAAGCACCTAGAAACCTGCTTTCTGTTTTTACTGTGGGAAGTTGAGAATTGTGGGGGAAAACAGTTTTTTATTTTTTTACCAAACACCAAAACTACTGTAGGTGATTGAGAATTGTCATCCACAGCAGCTTTTGGGTCCTTCACCGCAATCCCAAACGGGGCCTTAGTCAGATTGTTTATCTGGAACAGTACCAAATGTCTGATAATATTCAGAATAAACAGTCAGTACTTTCCAGAACAAATTAATACTATCCGACAAAAATTAATCAGTACAGTTCGACGTACCAAACGAGCCGTTAAATATATATATATTGAATTACTAATTAATATACATGAAACTTAACAATAAATATAGGCGAACGAATTTCAAAAGGAAACACTTCCAAAATATTCATCAATATAAATTCAAACATGGACGAATATTAAATCTATCAATCAAAGCCCTATATGTATTAGTGATAACTTTATCAATTCAAACGGCAGTCCAAAACTATCATATATTCGATTCATACAAAATAAATCAAACCGTAAACTTTTGAAGGAAAAATGATTAAAGTTCTTAACAAAACTTTGATACCACATGTAAACTTTATATTGAGTAAATCGTTCAACTCAATCCATAAATCTAAGATCTAGAACTTTATAATTCTCATGATTACATAAAGCGGAAGCTAAATTAATTAATCATGAATACATACCTTAATCCATATGAGAGCAAACTTAAAAATAAAGTAAGATGAATGCCTTGATCAATCCATAGACGAAATAGGGTTCTCTCTCTTAACCTCTTTGCACTATAAAACCCTAATATATGTTTTTTTTTATGTACACGACTGATGGGTATGTGCACTATTTATAAGCGGAGAGAGGACCAGTTTCCTAGTGTAACCCTAATTACTTTTACCACCCATCACAATAGAAGTTAAGGAAACTACTTTTCTTATTTGACCAATTGGATCCCCCAAATAATTTATTAAACCTTAGTTATGTCACATAGGCCATTTTATGTGGGCCACATACATAATATTAAGGGAGACTTAGAGTTCAGTCCATTTTATGAGTTTTTCTTAGACTAAGACCGGTAGTGATTTAGGGTTTTTAATTAAGTTCTTTTATATTTTTTTCTTTGACGGCTTTATTTTATGTTTTAACTCCAAAATTTTGAGTTCCGCCCAAAACTCGAAGTTAAAATCTAACATGCAGCCTCTACAAAACTCAATCTAACATGCAGCCTCTACAAAACTCACTCTACACCCTAGGAAGGGAAATACTCTTCAAATTGGGGAAGGACTTTATTATGAATTAAAAGGATTTTATTATAAATTAAAGAGACTTTATTATGAATTAAAAGAATTTTTTTATAAATTATTATGAATTAAAAAGATTTTCTTATAAATTTTAAAACACCCCTGGCCAGTCTCCATTTAAAAACTGTTTTTCTAAAGAATTTAAGCCTAATTATCTCTAATATTAATAAAATATTCTTACAATTATAACCTAAAGCTTAAACTTATATAGGAAAACATATTTCTCAATTAACTAGGAAAACAATAAACCTTAGCTAACAATTTTTTTTTTTTTTTAAGAAAGTTAGACTCAAGGCCTGTGGGATATAAGGAAGCATAACAAGAATTACAAGGTCTTCCATCACTACAACATCTAACCAATTCGGCACAACACCTACACAGCTAAATAAAGAATTACAAGCATGCAAGTGAACTGTCAACAACTAGATCTGGAAACAGTCAAAGACCAAAATTCTCAAGGCTTCACCCAGGAAGGACCATCAAATGCAAAATCATCAACTGCCATTCTCACATAAGAAAACTAATTGTCCATCTTTGCATGACCATGATTGAACCTGCAAACCATCTTCTCCTGCCATTCTACACAGAAAAATAAAATAAAACAAGAAAACTAAATGTCTGAGACAAAGGCATGTGACAAATGCTGGGTGGAGTGCTTAGGCTATATGATTTAGTTTTATGGGCGGGGAAAAGCTTTTTCAGGGTTTTTTGGCCAGGAAACCTTTTTTAGGGTTTAATTGGTTTATAGGTGTAACTTGGAAGCCGAGTAACTTATGGAAAAAGTTTGGTGGGAATTATTTTCTCTTCAGGCCCCGTTTGTTTGATCGGAATGTTAAAATGGGAATAAAAATTGTATTCTTTCTTGACTAATTTCTAAATGGAATGTTTTTGAGAGTTCCATTTATGGGTTTGGAACATGACTGGAATCAAGGTCTGGAAATAATTTGTCATTCTCATTTTAGTGTTTGGTAAATCCTAGAATGAAATGAAATATATAATTATTTTCCAATATATAATATCGTTTTACCATTTAAGAATTACAGATATTCAATAATCACTAAAAAATTAACATTCAACTTAGCTATTCAACTTTGAGAGTCATTAACCAAAATGAGATCATTCAAGGCTTACCTATTCACCCTCAAATCTCTCGGTCTTAATTGATTTTGTAGATGCATCATGCCCAAGGAAATTTAGAGAGTCAAATCATATTATACCTCTTTTGAAATTTTAGATAATCTACACAATGATTTTTTTTTTAAAAGTAATTAAAATTTACACCGCCATAAAAATATTTAAATTTCAAACTAATATATATGTTTGATATTTTACTGCAATTTCTTTTTGTACATGCAATTAAACAACAAATTATGTTGATCCACATCGTCACTGATTAGTGATTGAATTTCCAAATTCTTGCATGGTTTGTCGTCAGAAAACCCCTAATTAGTGATTGAGATGGCATCAAAAAAGCGACTTGCTTTACGTAGACGATGACCACGCCCATAACAGCAGGCAGCGTTGAACAAAATATTACATCACGTATTCACTTTCGTACCCCTTAATAAGTCTTATTATTTATATAAAAACACAGATAGAAAATAAGGAGACAAATCAACAATTATATATAAATAAATAAGTGTTAGTAAAATAATTAATAAGAAAATTTGAATGAATTAATGAATATTGACTGAGTTGCAAATTTATGACCTTCCCCTTTTCTATGTTACCCAATCTTTGGGATCTCCACCTCGTATCATCTCTGCTTACTATATATATACACACACACACACCAAAAAAGTGATACGCACAACATCAACAACTGCTTAATAATTCCCTAGAATTTCACACATATATTCACCAAATTAAGAACCATCTAGAGACACACAGAGAGAGAGAGAGAGAGAGAGAGAGAGAGAGAGAGGTCAGAGTCTGCCATGGCTGGTTTGCAGAGATCTACACTGTCTTTCAGAAGGCAAGGCTCTTCTGGGTTTGTGTGGGACGACAGGTTCTTATCAGAAGAGCTCAACAAACAAAAACAAGAACAAGAACAAGGACGAGACTCACAAGACAGAGAAAACGAGGCTGATCAGATTAAGCCACCGAAACCAATCAACACCAGCCGATCCAACGGCGGAGGACGCGCCTACCGCACCGGCAAGGTCTCGCCGGCCATTGAGCCGCCGTCGCCGAAGGTTTCCGCATGTGGGTTTTGCAGCGGTTTTGGTAAACCTTCGAAGAATAATGCTCGTAGAGCGAAGCCTGGTAAGCGTAGATCGCGGTAGTGATTTTTCAGTTTTCCGGTGACCGGAGTGGTATTTTCTGGTGAGGGTGTGGAATATTCCGGTGAACATGGGTTGTGGGAGTGAGTGAGTTATGATTAGGTAGCATGGTAAAGGGACTCAAGTTTTTCATCTCAATGATTAGAGAACAAGAACAAAAGCAAATGATGATGATCTCATGCATAGCAGCATATGTATCAATTGCTTTTCTTTCTTTTTTTTCTTACTTTTTGAGTTGGATTGATTTTTGTTGATGCTCATGTTCATGTTTTGGATCCTAGAGTGATGGGTTTTATGGTTATGAGTGGATGTAATTATGGGTATACTTGTTTGGTTCTTGAGGAAATCCAATATTCTTGTACAAAGCAAAACTTCAACCATGAGGCCTCTCTTTGTTGCTAGCTATCAAAATGCAACTTGGGTTTACCTTCTCAAATGTTTGTTATTTTTTTCTGGTCCAATTTGTGCTAAGTTCTGGATTGTCATTATGCAAGTTGCATGGGGTTCATGTAAATTTTAAATTTTGCTTTTAAGATGCCCGGGCAAGTCCCATGTAAGGAGGCAAGAGTTCGACTTTGGTCCTAGGTTTTGTAGGTGTGTATAAAGAAGTGCTTAATCACGCCGGACATAAGATGTTGAGTATGGTAGCATTGAAAGTATTTTGAGATGCAATCCTTTTTCTTTTTGGATTGAGTATGGTGGCATTTTCAACTAAAATTATGTATGCAAAATATGTATATTGAAAGAGGAATTTTTAGGTGCAACGTGTACATATAATGTCGTACGTACTAGTAACATATATAACCATACTTATTTTGAGGTGCCGTATACTCATACACCTAATGCAATGTTAAAGTGGAGATTAATTTACTCATATCACATGGGTGTAAAATGTAAGTGAACAACTAACAAAACTTGAACCTAGTTTATACTCCTTTTTCACCACTCTAATAGATTTAGAACTTCTCTACTTCTTTTTATTTGATTTTTAATCTGAGCAATTATGTATTATAAAACAAAAAGGGTGTAAGTAAAAGAAAAAATGGATTAATACCACTTTTAAAAACAACAGGGTCAATTAGACACATGCCTATTTATTCTTAATTATATTTAGGTCATTAGCTCAAACTTTGTTCATTCTTTTTTGAAAGAATGAAGTTAAAAACTGTTTGATAAAATGTCTCAAAAAATATAAAAATGAAAGCAACTCATTAAGCAATTTAAAATAACCAATATTTAAGAACTTCGTCATGACACCTCTACAAAAATAAATTCAATTCTTAGATCTGCGATTGCAATTAAAACTTTTACGAAGTATATACGACTTAAATTGAAACTTCTACTAAGTATATATAGAAGAAAATCCAAAAATCCCACTCAAAAACATCCAATCCCACCATTTCCGAACAATAACATCGAATCTCAGCTCGAAAACCGAATCACGAAACTTGGGCCTCTTAAATGGTAACAAGTTCTGCAAACACAGACAAAAGTTGCAAATAGCGAAATTGACGTTTCTCGTGTCATGCGTGCTTGCTAGTGCATGTGGACCACAAACATGAAGACATGATTATTGGAGCATATTTACTTCTTCTTTGCTTTTGATTATCAAATTCAATTAACTTTGAATCTTCGATACAATCATAACAGAGTAATATATTTTAATTCCATTAAAACAATAATATCCTAAATTATTTTATAATTTGGCTTTTCTTAGTGTTGTGGACTCGTTTGTGTTGTGGGTTTTGATGATTAAACTATTCAAAATTCAGCAACACTAATAATTTTATACGACAAAGTCATTTTCAGCTTTGATTGATAGCAACCATGTTCGTATTGATTCATATCAGACGTGTATAACCGACACAAGCAGCCGCATTGGACCATCGACTTGGTCTATATGAATGTAAATTTCCCACCATAGTTGAATATTTTCTTCTTGCCTGCCCAATTAAAGTACTTAAAAGTATTTTTCTTATTTATCATAAAAAAAATAAAAACAAAAACTCTAAGGCATGACATCTGAATTACAACATAAATATAGATTCCATTAAATAAAAGTGAGTTTCACATATACATTATAAGTGAGATGTTACATATCATCCTCATATACAATAATTTTGTGTAAAGTCTTGCCTCAATTTTCTTGTGAGCAACATAAAATAAAATTTAGAGCAAACAATGCACATTGTTACTAAGGTAAAAATATCTCTTTTTACTGACGTGCGGGGTTGCACGCCCTAATTTATGAATAATTGCAGTGGGTAACCATTGCACGCCGTAGAAGGCCAACAAAAAAACTCATGGAAGATGTATGGCGTGACCTACTGCATGCCGTAAAAAAATATTTACCGCACGCAAAAGATGCATGCGTGAAAGGATGCATGCCGTAAAAACTCAAGTTTGGCGCCGTGTATAGCTAGCTTATATAACTGCTGGCTAATGGGAACCATTTGAATTTTCTGTTGCCCCAAGTTCCCAACCAATTAAGAAGTATACTTGCAACTAGAAAAGCACTTTTAGGGATGCCCGAGATCTTGTTTTCCTTTTTTGAAAAGAAGATTCCCGGGATCTTGAACCTGATAAAAATGTATAAAATCCTCGATTCACCTCAATAAAACTTTGCCCAGGTAATTTTTTCAACTCATTTTCTCTCATCAAGTTTCTCAACCTACCTTCATCTTCCCACCTACTAGCTTCAGCGTATATATTTGACATAAGAACATAGAATGTAACAGTCTGAGGATCTAACTTGGACAGATGGGCTGCCACAAGCTCAGCTAGCTCAACATTGCCATGTATCCTGCAAGCACTAAGTAAAGCTCCCCAAACACCCACATCTGGCTCAACCGGCATCTTTTCAATGAACTTATAGGCCTCTAACAAACAACCAGCTCGACCAAGAAGATCAACCATACAAGCATAGTGCTCTAAACCAGGGACAATCGAGTACTTGTTGATCATGCTCTCAAAATGCTTTCTCCCTTCTTCTACTAAACCGGAGTGCCTACAAGCAGTCAAAACAGCAATGAAAGTGAAACTATTCGGTTTAATACCCTGTTCTTTCATCATTGAGAAAAGCATGAGAGCATCATGCCCGTGACCATGAGATGCACAAGCCCCTATTATAGATGTCCAGGATACAACACTTTTATGAGGCAATCCCTGAAAAACATCCTTGGCAAGGTCTATGTTCCCACACTTTGCATACATGTCAATAAGTGCATTACTGATTGAAGCATTGGTTCCAAACCCTTTCATTCTGACGAGCTCATGCAACCATCTTCCAGTGTTCAGTGCACCCAAGCTAGCACAGGCCGAAATAACACTAACTATTGTGATATAGTCATACTCTACTTTTTCAGTTTGCATCCGACGAAAGAGCTTTATTGCATCAGTCCCAGCATTATTCTGTTCATAAGCGGAAATCATTGCATTCCATGAGACCAGGTTTTTTACTACCATCCCATCAAATAAAGATCGTGCTGTGTCAAGATTCCCACACTTACCATAAAATGCAATCAATGCATTCATGAGTGCCATATCTGAGTCGACACCAACTTTAATTCCACAACCATGAATTAGTTTTCCTAAATCCAAAAATTCTAAACTAGAACAAGCAGGAAGGATGCTGACCAGCGTAACCACATTTGGTTGGGTACCTGAAGCCACCATGTCTTGCAAAACACTCAACCCTTCTTTATAGAACCCATTTTGCACATAGCCTGCTATCATCGCGGTCCAAGAAACTATGTTCTTCACAGCCATTTCACTAAAAACAATCTCTGAGTTCAAAGTTTCGCCGCTCTGTGCATACAAACTGACCAAAGAGCTCTGAACAAACACATCTGAATTAAACCCATACTTAATAATGTTACAGTGCACTTCTTTCCCTTCCCTCAAAGCCAACTGCACCGCACAAGACCGAACCACAAAAGGGAAAGTGTAGTTATCAGGTGACAACCCACTCTGATGCATGTTTTTGTATAATGCTATGGCTTCATGGCAAGGACCCCGATCAGCATAACCCCTAATCAATGTGTTCCAAAGAAATACGTCCCTTTCAGGCATTGCGTCAAACAGTTTTCGTGCATAGTCCATGGTAGGGGATACGGAAGAAGCCACAGTAACAAGCTTTGTTGAGAGGAGGAGGTTTTGGTTGGACCCAGTTAGGAAGATTAGAGCATGGATGCATTTGAGGTCTGAAAGAGAAGAGCAAGAGTTTAAAAAGTAGTTAAAAGTGAGGGAATGATAGTTATTAGGACGGAAGTAAAATGGGACAGGGGTAATGGGTTCGAGTTTTCTTAGGACTGTAAGGAGAGGATAGGCCCACATGAAATTTTAGCATTGGTTTTAAGTTTTGAATAGCAATGGATATTCAACTTTCGTAGTCCAAGAGACAGCTCTATATTGTAGTCCAAGGCACATCCACTCCTGAGCAGCCTGAAACCTTGAGACAGACAGACAAAATTAGAATTTCTTTCTTCTCATTGGAATATAAATAAGAAAAGAGAAACCCCGGCCAAAAAAAAAAAAAAGAGATGGATAAAACACTTGAAAACTTGCTGTATCAGTCTAAGTTTTCTGAATGATGCTAATGTGGCAGCATTAATGATGAAGCAAAACTCATCCGCTTCACAAGAACTTACAGTTGACAAATCCTAAAGCAAGAAAATCTGTTCAAGATGCTCACCTAACAAAGATAATCATTTCAAGATGCTAACAAAAAAAAAGTTAAAAGAAAAAGTGGTAATCTAATTGTGGTTTAAACAAACCACCATTAAATTCTAATCAAATAGTTTAATTAATAATGCAAGAGGTTAACAAATTAATGTTAAATAATTTTATTATATCACGTGTATATCTTAACTCTTGTTATTAGGTGTTACATTTTGTACAACAATATATTTTAATAATGTAAAATGACTACATGACAAATCATGTATGAAAATAGTCATGTTATATATGATTCATAATTCAACTAATAAAAAACTTCTTTATGCATGTAACACGAACAAGAAATAACAAGCTTTTGGCGAAAGAGCACCCAAATGAATAATTCTACCAAGCTCTAATAACAAAAGAGCAATATAGTTCATACCACAAGATAGCTAAAAAGCGTTATAAACCTCTGATGGATATGGGACTTCCAATCTCAAACTAAGATTATTGAGTGAGGGAACTCATTGGCTGTTTCATGTTTGTTAACGGACAGGACATATTAACAAGTGGTATAGGACACTATCGTTTCAATAGCAATCAATGAATGATGAATGGGGCATTGTGGGGACAGCATGTGTCACTGATTTGAAATGACAAAGTTATGGAGCCTAAACTGTTTATATAATGGTTTAGCCAGTGAGTATTTAACCAATAATCATCTTCAAGCCACTCTACTGTGATTCTTGTATTGAGTATTTTGACCTGTGCCTTCCTGAAGATGGAATGATTCGATCAGCTTGCCTTATACATTCCTTTTTCCTCTGCCTTTGTGAATTTATAGGCAAAGAGCATAATTCCTTGATCCACTTGTATCCATCTCTAAAATCACTTCATTAATAATTTCTCAAAAACTATTGAAACGTTTTTCTGCTTACATGATACCAAGGCCATCAATTAGTGAGCATTCAAGTTTTTTTCAAAGCAATCATCTTTCGAGTTTACTAGTTTTCTAATGTCAAATCCTGAGACGAAAGGGTATCATATACAAGTTTATACATATTACCAATACAAGTAAGCAAATCAGTATCAATATTATCAGTGTCAGCATTATCATAGACAAACATCTTACCATTCACATATCTTAACTCATCAAACATTATAAACTTCCCACCATTGTTTAACTCAAGAATAGATTCCCAGTAGGCCATTGTTGCATATGTCAATCAATAAAAACAAAATTAACAAACAAGCATAAACTTACAACAATTTAAAGAAAGATACAAATTTACAGGATTCAAATAAAAGCAAAAATTTACAGCAATTTTTAAAAATTTGAAAATGGCACAAGTTGAACTAAGTCAAAACCATATAAAGTAAAAGCATTAAATATCATGAATCTAATTAAGTCAGGAACATAAACCACACAAGAAATTAGCTCAATAAACTGAAACGCCTAACAATGAAGGATTGAGAAATTTGTTTAAAACCCAAAACCTAAATCCCTAAACCCCATTACAAAAGCTTAATCTTTTCTGAGAGTTTTTCATTAGAATAAAAACTAATCCCTCTAGTTCAATTTCCAGCCATACCCCAAGAAAATTCAAAGTTTTAGTGTTTAGTTTTACCTTTGGAGAGTGGTGATGAAAGTACAAGGCTTCAATGCAGGAAAAGGAAGGAGGCTCCGGTACATTCATGCAAAGCAGAAAAAATCAAACTTCCCTCTTGCTATTTGCTGTATCTTCTCTTCCAATAAAGCCCCCAAAGTCTCTAACTTTAAAATTTCTTCAACACTTTCGATAGAGAGAGAGAGAGGGTTGCCAGTGAGTAGTTGTGGAGATAGCTAGAGGTGCGAAGGAGGAAGAAGGGTGGCGACTGATGCTTAAGAGTAACGTGTAAGACGATGGTCCAAGGAGAACGCTATGCTATTCAAGTATCCAAACAGTATGCTAACGAAAACTGCGCTAGGTATTCCAAATTCAGATGATGGGGTAATGTTTTATTATTCATATTCTATTTTAGGCTTCCATGGCAAAAAAAAAAAAAAAAGAAGAAGTCTATTTTAGGATTCATTTTTTTACAATATTGGCATGTTTACTAATCCGCAATCGGGTTAAGAGAAATTAGATTGAGAGGAATTTGATTCTTATTGAAGTTGTTTACTAAATTATCTAAAATCAGAATATAAATGATATTATGTGACTATGTGAGCATTTGATTACTAAAATGTCTTATACTAGTTAATAATGTGAGGGTATAATGAGAAAAAAAATAAGGAATTGAATTCTTCTAAAATAAAGAATCAAGAATACCACCTCCCACCCAATAATTCAATTCTTCCAAAATAAGGAATTGAATTCCTGATATCATGTGGGCTCCACTTATGTTTTTATTTTCATATGATTAGTAAATACAAAAATCGAAATCCAACTCTTTATTCTAGAGAAATTAAATTCTAATTACGAATTAGGAAGAGAGTTACTATTTGCACACTTTTTTTTTTTTCTTTTTGCACACATTTTTCTCTTACACACCTCATACTCTATTTTAAAATTTAAAATTTAAAATTTCTCTTTAACACACCCTTCTCATTACCAAAATACCCCAAATTAGACATCTCACCCTCTCACCAAATTTCTTATTACACACCCACACCCATTAAACGCCACACACCTCACCCAACATCCAAACAATACACACCTCTACTAAAAATCACCAAACACACCACACATCCCACCCCAGCCACTTGCACCACCGCGCAGCACACCCAATCCCATCTCTCTCTCTCTCTTTCCTTCTTTCTCCTCCCTCTATTTCTCTCTCTGGCTTATCAACTCCCCACCTCGCAACCACAACCGAACCCAATGTTTCTCCTCACTCTCCTCTCTCTCGAATCCACTCTGTTAGTTAGGCAGCCACACCCGCACCCGCAGCCACACCGTAATCTTTTTTTTTTTAGGCAGACACGCGCGGAGAAAGGAAAGGGAAGCCGAAGAGATGAGAGAGATGCTAGAGAGAAGAGAGGAGCCGGATGGGCTGGGCTTGGGGTCGGGGTGGTCGATCAAAGAAGATATATAGAGACAGAGAAAGGGAGATAAGAGAAAGGGAAGAAGAGAGACAAAGATGGAGTGTGTGGTCGGGGTGGTTGATCGGACCAGGCAGAGATAGAGGAGCAGGGGCTTTTTCTGAGCTGGTTTCGCAACTTGTGGGGCGCCTGGCCGCGTGGTGGAAGGAGGGTGGGGGTCTGCGCCGTCGAAGGAAGCTCGCTGGTTGTCTCTGCTCGTTGGGAGGTAGCTAGCGATGGGAGGGCTCGGTGCAAAGGGTGTGTAAATGAAAAGGCTGAAGAATGAAGAAGATGACCTTTAGGTCTTTTCAAAATGGGACTTTAGGGTAAATTCACTAATTAAGTGCTTAGGGGTGTGCAAAAAAAAAAAAAGTGTGCAAATAGCAGCTCTCATCAGAAAACATGCCATAAGCGATAGACGTACGTGCTCTTGTTATATTTTATCTCTATTCTTAAAAATAAAAAATCAAAATTGCATTATTATGACTAGTTTAAAAAGCTGTCAGACTCTAGAGTGTAAAATATCGTTGTTTTACTTATGATATGTTTACTAATCCGTAATTATAAACAACAGACATTTTATTCTCTAGAGTCTGAAAACTTTTTAAATTAGTCATAATAATATAATTTTGATTTTTTTATTTTTAAGAATAGAAATAAAATATAACAACACATACGTCTATCGATTAATGTAGGTATCTACAATTACAGTTGTAGAAAAAAAAAAATTCCTTCGTATTTCAATTTTAAGAGGATATACAGTGTAACTATAATGTTGTAACTGCAATTACAGCTAGAATCAACTTAATTCACCCATCAATATTTTAGACCTTAAAGAGTTAATAGTAAAAATTAAAGCAATTGTCCTTTAGCAAAACAAAATCTATGTTCGAACAGAATCCCACCCTACTCCCCTGTCGCCATCGGTAATGCCAGCTTTATTGTGACATTTGATAGACGAATAAATCATATTTTAACCTCCCACAAAGGTAAAAATGAATCATATACAAATAATTTTATAAATTCCTTCCTTCCATCCATCTATAGTGTGTAAACTACTAACAAATGACGTACCTCATTTGTTGCATTGCGCATTCTACCAACAAATTTTATCCGCAAGTATAATTTGATGTATTATTAAGGCTACTTTTAACCAATGATAATGGTGCCTATCTTCTCAAAGAAAAAAGAAAAAAGAAAAAGAACATCTTCTTCTACATGAAGTGAAACGAATTCAACCAAAAGTCACACAATTCAACATCAAGGTAACTCTTGTAGAAATGCGTACATTACCCTAGTTAAGAAACATTTTCTTTATATATAATAATTAGTAAAATTAGGTCAAATCTCAGATTAAATTAATTATAGTATCTTTATTTCATTTTCCAAAGCCAACTCATGTGTAAATATGTATGTATTATATATATATATAGGTACATGTTCAACTTCAAAGTAACAAAAGGTTCAACTAAAATTAAAATAGGAATTGATAAAATAGAATTGGTAGGATGAGGCCATGGCTTGGTGTGGGGGGATTTATCTTGGTGATGATGATGGGGTTCATGGTGCTTAAACCAATTTTAGCACAAACCAATAACTCTCCCTCGATCTCTCCCCCTCTTCGATCTTTTCCTCACCTTTTATATCCCTCTTTGGTTGATTTTAAAATCCCCAAGTTCCCACATATTAATGGAAAAGGTCATTTTTGCCTTATAGTTGCTGCTGGGGTTTGTATTGCACAAGTTAAACATCCTCCCATATATACAGCATGTTATGTTGTTGCTTTGACATTATGCATGAACCGTCGTATAGCTGGTCTCCATGATTGTACACTTGGTTGTGCAAAATCTGAGCTCAATATTTTTGGATTTGGTACGAAACTTTTAGTTGATTCCCTATTCTCTCTTGATATATCTTGATAAACACATTGCATAATACCCACAAACTCAAATTTGTGGACATTTTTGTTGTCCAATAATCTCATATGTCCGTTTTTAGATACTTTTGACAATCATTCATATAAAAACTCAATAAAATTAAAAGTTCGTTTACTCATTTGCCATCATCATTGGTTCAATATTATCGGGCACATTGAGTTTATCTACTTATGTAATTATAATTAGATGACTAGATGGATTCTAATTTGATTAGTTTGTTTGTTTGGTCATTTGATCATTATTCCTAAACTCTTTATAATTAGTAAATTCTTATGGTTATCTTGCTTGTGTGACAGATGTGGCTAACGTAGAAGATTATTTGGCAATCTGTTACATCAATTGCATTGAGGAGTTTTAGCTTTCTAATTTTGATATATTATTAATTAAAGTGATATATATATATTATATCTCTTGCCAGCAATAAGGTGTGAGTGTGTGACAACATTAATATTATATCTCTAGCTCGCCAGCAATTTTGTATTTTATGTCCGGACTTGTCATGTTGAAGTCGAGCTAAAAGGTGGTGTGCAACGAACTTGAGGTTGGTTATGTGCTACTAATCAATTGCCCATATTTTCACCAAATGTCTCTTCACTACTTGGTTTTCTTTTTTGGTTTCCAAGCTTCCTGTCCATACTCGGTCTGTCAGCTTGTAGGGGTGTTATAAACAAGAAACTCAAGTCTCCCAATATTTCTCTAATAAGTTTAATATCTTTCAAAGAGATTAACTTAGATCGATGAAAGTATGAAACACTGAGAAACTTTATATATTGAACTAAGTTATATATACGTACGATCAAGCTAACTCTAATATATATAAACTGAAAGTGAAAACAATATGCAATTAATCAAAAGATATTAAAAAGGTCAATTTCACAATTAAGCAATGCCAAAAAGCCAAAAAAATAATCATCATCATTCCTTTTTTATTATTCTCAAATAACTCTATCTTTATGTCCAAAAGTCACATATTCAGAAAATCAGAAGTCTAATAACTCTTGTAAAAATGCGTAATCGACAAGGAAAAACAAAAAAATCTTGTTAAATCGCCCTAGCCAAGAGCCACGATTCTGAATTCTCATATTGTTCTTGCTATGAATAGAAGCATTTCCTTTAAATATAAAATACTAGTAAAATGAACTATCTAAAAAATTCATATAAAGTTGGACAAATTACACATATATTGTGTATGCCCACTTATAAGGGAGGGATTGGAATGCGTCAAATTTTGATTTACTGATAATAAAGAGTGACTCTTGAATGAATTTGTAATACTACATTAGTATGTATTTGGTATTACCTCCACGTACACACAAGCATTTTTTTTCTTATAAAGAAATCAGCTACTTTTGTACATTATTAGACTTTCATATTAGGGTTACGTAAGGCTCAATAAAAATGAGAATGTCGATAGAATTGGTAGCTAGGATGAGACTTGTTGTGAGGGTTGTGGTGATGATGATGATGATGATGATGATAGTGTTAAATATTGTGCTTGGGCCAATAATTACAGTGCAAGCAGCCAAAAACTCTCTCGTTTTTCCTCTTCCTCCCTCTGTTACCCTTCCATCTTTTGCTCCTAGTTTATATGCCCTTTGGAGTGATGAATTTAGAATAATTCCCAAGCTCTCACAAAAGGGAAAGGGTTACTTTTGCCTTGTATATTCAGCTGCTGTTTGTACTAGAACAATCAAACAACCTCCCGTTTTTTCGCCATGTTATGTTGTTGCTTTAGCATTATGCATGAAAAGTCAGTTAACTGATGTCCATGATTGTACACTAGGTTGTGCAAAGTCTAAGTTCGCCATTTTTGGATTTGGTATGTCCTTTTCTCTCTCTAGAAACAAATGCAAAATATTACATTTATATATATACACATAAATGATTATATACATAAATTCTAATATATATGATATACAAATACAATTTTAACACCTTAATTTTCAGCAGTTTACTTTTCCACTATCAGGTTATACATATTTCTATCATTAAATTAGTTTGTATATATGTTATACAAGCACCCCTCCAACAAATAACAATTGAGTGAGTTTAAAATCTAATGTACATTGGGGAATATTCACTTAGGGACAATTGCCCCCATTACCATTTTCTTCACCCATTAAATTGCTTTAATAGCCCAACTTTATATATATATATATATTGTTTTCTTTTAAAGATTGGGGGCAAATTGCTTGATAATTCTTATTGTTGTCCTTTAATTATGTGACAGATGTGGATAATGTGGAAGAGTATTTGGTGATCTGTTATAGAAATTGCATCGACGATTTTTAGCTATATATATATATATATATCTCTCTATTTCCTTCTCCTTGTGCATATTATGGAGCTATATATGCAATAAAATCAGGGACGGATGAAAAAAATCATTCAATTTGAGATCCTAAGAAAAAAAATTATCAATGGATCTTTTTTATATATACTTAATATTGAGTTAAAAAAAAAATTAGTTATCTTTCATTGAATTTTAAAGTTATTATTCCCATAGATGCAAAATAACTAATATTTGTTACCGTCATATGTAATAATTTTTTTAATTATTAAAAGGGATAAATTGCGTGGATGACTGTAACTCTAGTGCTTAAAGCACTACACCTAAGGCCAAAGTTTGAATCCCCCCAAAGTTTGAATCCCCCTTCCCATTTGGCCTCCTTGTAACAAAAGAAAAAAATGGACATAAATTGCAGACCTTCCATCATCATTCATTATATTTTTGAATCATGTAAAGAAATCCACCAAATTATTGGGCCTAATTTTGAAAAAAAAAAATTACAAAAAACAATTTACAATATTGCATAAGAGTGTGATTCGTTTTCTTTTTTGCATGAGAGGGATTCAATAAAATAGAATTAAGTTCTATGGTTAGAAGAATTAGATCAAACTCTAAAATTAACAGAGTCCAATAATAGAGTTGGTGGATAGTTTAGTTAAAAGTTTGAAGTATCACATAAATTTTTCATCTGTATCCAAATTTGAACCCACTTTCCCCTTGAATAATAAATAATAATAAAAAAAAAAGATATAGTCCAACAAATAATGACTAGATATAGACCAAAATTTAAAAGTGGCAAAAAATAAAGTAAAACCCGACACTATGGTTTTTGGGTGATTAAAATTTAAAACCGAACAGCTCTGACTTTCTGAGCTACTAAGATTCTGCAAAGATCATCTGAACTCTTCAAATCTGTCAGACATGCTCTGACACACTATGGGAAGCCTTGGATCTTGCTCGTCTTCTTCAACGTTTGTCATTGGTCTTATTCATGTATTCTTTCTGTTTGTGAGCTCAAATGTTACACAAACAGAAACGTTCGACTCTCTCTTACAGCTCCCCCAATCTGGGTCAACCAGAACCCTACCCAGATCCATGAGGGTTCTTCTTGTTGGTGATTTTGGTGCAAAAGGAGATGGCATTACAGATGACTCTAAGGTAACAAATTTCAGAACTTGTGTTTCTGCTGAGCTTTTTAACATACATAGTGATCATCCACTGCTTATGTTTCTATTTTCTTTCCATTTTGGGGTTCTAAGACAATTCGATTTGGGTATAGAAATGATGACATTGTTACTTTATTATTTTAATGGCTCAATATGTGAACTGAATGATTAAAATTCATTATGTATATGGGTAGCGTTGTGAATTGAATTGTGCTCATTTTTCAGAAACCATGATTAGTTTAAGAAATTTTGTACTAAATCCAGACATTGAAAGTTTATTTCAGAGTTATCCTTGTCCGGTTTCACTGAATTCTTCATCCATATTTTGCAATCATTTGAGCAAGTTTGTTTAGTGAAGGTTGCATAAAATATTACCCTGTTTTAAATCTAATGAGAGAATAGAACAGACATCATTATTATAGCAAAAAAAGTAATTGCATTTTTTCGGATTTCGGGATTTTGGATCCACGATGGATGTGGGGATTTGGCAAAATTGTTTTTTCTTCAATATTCAGGTGAGGTAGGAGATATGGAGATAGTTATGGTTCATGAGATAGCTATGTAGACTCATTTGTGAGAACTAAGCAGGAACCATTCTTATGCATTATTTTGCACAAACCCATTAAAAAAATCCATGTCCAGGAATGATAGTATTGCAATCCCTTCAGGCTTTCAAAAATGCTTGGGAGGTGGCTTGTTCTTTCCCCAGACGGACAAGCATTGTAATTCCAGCTGGAAAAACTTACCTTGTCCATCCTGTTGATATTGCTGGACCTTGTCGATCAAAGGTGACCTTAATGGTATGAATCAATTATATTACTTGCTATAATCCTTTTAATTGCCAGAATGTTTTCTGAAAATGCGTCTATCATTCATTAGTTTTTCAAAATTGACTTGCATTCATTTTATTCAATTGCATGTCTTAACAGATCTCTGGTACCATTATTGCTCCCAAAAATCCTGATGCTTGGATTGGTTTGAATCGACGTAAGTGGATTTATTTCCATGGGGTGAACCACCTTACCATAGACGGTGGAGGGACGGTCAATGGGATGGGACATGAATGGTGGGCTCGCTCTTGCAAGACCAACTCAACAAATGTATTGCTGTCTTGAACCTTAAGCTTATGTTTCATTTAAAAACTTTTCTACCTGCACTTCTCTAACAGCAGCTTTAAATTGTTTTTACCAGCCATGTCGACATGCTCCAACGGTTAGTGATTGTTTATTTTCTGAGCATTGCAGTTGTTTTCTTTTCTTTTTTTATTCCACTGTTCTTGCCTCTCTGATGGTTTCATGCCCTTAATGTGGGATATATCAAATACATTCCAGGCCATTACATTCCATAGGTGTAAGAATTTGAAGGTCAGGAATCTCTTGCTTGTCAATAGTCAAAAAATGCACATGGCATTCACTAACTGCATGCGGGTAGTGGCATCCCGTCTCAAAGTGATAGCACCTTCTTTTAGTCCCAATACTGATGGAATCCACATTAGTGTGTCAAGGGGTGTTGAGGTCAAGGATAGCATAATAAGAACAGGTCAGTCCTAGAAATTGTTGCAAATCTTTATCCCAGAGATATCTTTTTCCAAGTTTGAGTTGTTACAGAACAAGTTGTTAGTTGTTACTTTTAGTTTTAGCAATTAGATGTTACAGTAAGATTTTTGTTGCCAATTTGATTATCTGTCTTCAGCATAGAATTTAATAATGTTCAGATTTTGATGACCTCAAAATAAAAGTTATTATTGATTATCAAAGATAACATGCACATTGATTTACTCAATTGCAGGAAGGATAGAAAATAAGAACCACAAATTGATTTTGCAACATTATGGCCTGGCTTTTATTTCATCATTTTCTTAGCACCAACAAAAATGCTAGGCTTTGTGTACTAAAAAAAAAAATGCTAGCCTTTACAACCTCATTCTATAAAATCATGTTTGAATTAGTAGGAATCATGGTCACATCCAAATTATGCATTGTAACTCATTGGCTTACAGAAATTCCTTATACTCAATCCAGGAGATGACTGTATTTCTATAGTCAGCAATTCTTCACGAATCCGGATCATAAATCTTGTTTGTGGCCCTGGTCATGGCATAAGGTACAAGTGATCTTCACTTTAATTTAGGCTTCACTATGGATATCATTTGGACGCCTTGTCTAATTCTGAAATACTTCCTTAAGTATCGGAAGCTTGGGAAAATCAAACTCTTGGTCACAAGTGCGTGATGTATTGGTTGATGCAGCATTCCTGTATAACACTGATAATGGGGTGAGGATCAAAACATGGCAGGTAATTTTGTTCTCTGAACTCTCTCTTCATATGTACACAGAAGCAATGTGTAGTTGATTGAAATTGGTTTTTCTTACTTCTTCATCAGGGAGGTAGTGGTTTTGCCTCTAACATTGTATTCCGAAATGTGCTGATGGAAAATGTATCGAACCCAATAATAATAGATCAATATTATTGCGACTCCCGGATGCCATGTTTAAATCAGGTACGGAATTCTTACCAACTTGAAAGTGCTACTTCTATGAATACTAAATCCTTCCTTGGAATTAGCTAGGCTTTTTTAGGTAACTGTTTATAGAATACTTCCTCTTTCTCTGAAATCAGTTACCGACTGTCTACTTTGATATGTACATCTGCATTCTAGAAAATAGAATATCTCATTCATCCCTTATATCCCTAGCCTCATAATGGAAGTTCATAGCTCCATCAATAAGTGCATTGCACAATTTACTCACTATCTTGATGATGTACTTCTTAGCATGGAGACAATCCTTAATTCTCCAAAAGAACAAAAGGTCTTAGAAACTACTCCTTAAATAACATATACCTTTTAGAGCTATTCTAACTAAAGCACATTACCATTTATAACCTGGGGGCATGCAGACTTTGGCGGTAAAAATTGAGAACATATCCTTCACGCACATTAGAGGGACTTCTGCAACAGAGGAAGCAATAATGTTTGCTTGCAGTGATGACTCTCCATGTGAAGGATTATATTTAGAAGATGTTCAGCTTGTATCATCCATTGGGGGAATTACAAGATCTTTTTGTTGGGAAGCTCATGGCTCGAGTTTGGGTTCAGTAGACCCACCTGCTTGCTTTTCGTATAGTGAAGACTTCATTAAACAGAAAGTCCTGTCACACTCTGCCGATCATCCCGGGAGGCTAGTCAGTTTGGAATATGGAGGAAAGGCAGCCCAATAGATTGGAGTGTGTTGGTCTAGCTTTTTTCCGGCCACAGGCCACTGTAAGTTTGTAAACAGAAATAGGTTTGCGGAAAAGAGACCATGGTCATGGATTCCTTGAAATAATTTGTACATATTTTGTATATTCATTCTTTTATAACTTTGATGACACATTGTTTCTGTATATTTGTGTGTTGTAAAGAAATAAACTGTTTACAGGGATACTCTTCATACAATTTATCAATTTGTTGTGTGTTCTGGTTCTGTGGTATTCTGCAATGATCACGGTTTTCTGCAAGCCGAAAAAATACAATTGTGGCTAAAAAAAGAAAAAGAAAAAACGGTTAGTTCTGTTGAATGAGAGTCCAACATGTTGTAGTAAATAGTAATGGGTGCAACCTGCAACTGGTTTTAAATTTGCCCCAACTTGGTCAATAATTAATTTACAAAAAGTTAAATACAAAAATAGTTCACGAATTTTATACTGATTCTCAATTTGATCTTAATTATAAAAAATGTCAATTTGATCTACGAATTTTTCAAGTTATACCAAAATAGTACAAACGTTAACTTTTATTAGAAAATTAACGAAATTAGTCACATGAAAATGTGATGAACAGATTGAAATGCCCTTAAAAATGTGATCACTTGCTGTGCACATGACTAGTTTTTATTAAATTTTTTTATGAAAGTTAACATTGTACTGCTTTGATACAATTTGAAAAGTTCGTTGATCAAATTAATATTTTTTATAATTAGTAGATTAAATTAAAATTCACTGTAAAGTTCATAGACTATTTTGTATTTAATCCATTTACACAATTTATTAATGAAATTGCTTGGGGGTGGCTAACTGAACTTTCTGGTGGCATTTACCATTAAAGAAAAAAAAAATACCTTATAAAAAATACACCGAAACAATGAGAACTGAGAAAGGAGCTAAACATTACCAAACAAGTAAACCATATTACTGGAGAACTTGACATGCATCAGCTGATCAGCTTATAACCCTAAGACCTTAGCTTATTGCCTGAAAAATAATATCCAAAATTTCAAAAAAATAAGCCAGTACCAATCTATTAGAAGATAACCTACACATCTGTAGAACTAAAAAATTGATCTCCAACAGTCAATTGCATCAGGAGCACCATAATCAATTACAAAAAATTTCACAGTATCACATATGGTAGTTGGCACAGTTATCTTGGCATTTTCTAGAGTGAACCCATTTTCATAACCATAAGCTAGCGAGCCCCAAGCTTGGGGCACCCCTCAGCAAGCGGCAAGTCCAAGTTTTCAACAGTTCTAAATGTTCTAGGGACCATCTTATCAACATAAATAGTTCCCTCCAAATGATCACACTCATGTTGTAAGATACGAGCCTGCCAACCTGAAGCATTTATTTTGATGGGCTGGCCAAAACGATCGAAACCTGAGATCTCAACATCGAGGTTTCGCTCCACCACTGCTCTGAATCCATCAACACTACAAAACATCACAAGAGAAGAAGAAATTACCAACCATAGATAATATGAATTGTCACGAACATCATCATCAAGGTCAACTGAAGTGCAAAAACTTCAAATGCAGTATTTCATCTCTTGCAATTTCTAATTTTAAAATTCCAACCATAGAGATGAAAACTATTTACAAACTGAAAATGGTGACCAGTGTACTGAAAATCTTGAACTGAATACACTCAAATCTTGAACCATATTTCACCACAAGCATTGGTAATATGGTACTACCATCATGTTTCCTATCACTTTGTGAACTGATTACACTAAGATAAAATTCTGTAATCCAGGGACTGGAATACTATAAAAATCTAAGGTAGCCACTATACTATAGAATCTTATACCCTAAGATCTAGTACTGCTTCATCATTGTTAACATACAAGTCCAAAAATCATTGTAGTTGATTCAAACATCATTATATCTAAGCAGTTTTTCAGAGTAAGCTGGACCTAAGCACGGAGCCTAAAGGACATATGCATACAAAAGTGGCTTGACCAACCTGCTTAGTTACCAACAATCTAAATTTTACAAGGATTCATCAATTCAAACATTATTACATTCGCCCTCCCACACACATAGAGCATGTCAGAGATGGCTCCCTTATTTTAGCTATTTTTTTAAATATTCAGTAAGTGGATATTATTTATTGGGTGTTTACATATAAATCAAACTCCTATTAATCATACTTATTGAGTAGTTTTTTAGTGAGGAAACAGGACACAAGTTAAAAACGACAGAAAAAGGAAACAGGAACTATGCTGTGCAGTGAGGAAAAGGGGAAAACATTACAATTTGACTGCTTGTACATCTGTACCCCTTACCTTAAACACCCTTCAAAGAAAAATGCAGTCCTGTTGCTCTTCTTTTTAAGCTTTGGGTTAAGAATCACCTGCCTCAAAATAACTAATAAATTGTAATAGTCAAGTGGAACCTTTTCAATGCAAAGAATTAATATGTTATTTGGATGTTCACCTCTCCAGTACAGATTAACATACCAAAAGATCAAAAGGCCGTCTATCTTGAGCTTCCGTCTCTTCCTTGAGTGCATAACTGATATATTCCTTTGTATCTTCCAAAACTATTATCTGCAGAGATGAGAATGACAAAGTTGATACTTTAACTATGAAGCTGGTTTTGTTAAATGCAGGGTTTTCTGAAATGGGACTAACCAAAGCTTACTCTTCAACAAGAAATTTATACTGTTGTAACATAATATCCATAACAACCATTACCCATATACAATCCCATTAAGTTAAGCAATACGTTCCAGTAAAACATTAAATAGTAACAATACTAAAACCACCAATGTAGCTTAAATAAGATTACTAATAAAATAGTAGAGAAAAAAACAAGAAAGAGTTTAAAGCTTTGACCATCTAAGTTTTGTTACTTCAATCATCAAGGACTAAGAGAGCTTAAAGGTCTATCTACTGAGTACTGATTAAGTTAACCATGAAAAGAAAATTACATTTTATATTCCTTTTCCAAATTTTCTCAGCAGCCAAACATCACACAATAATAAAACAGAAAAAAAAAAAAATCAAAATTGTGCCTTTTAAGATAAAAACTAAACTGACCCTTAAGGGAATTCCAATCTGAGGAGCAGCAAGACCGACCCCAGGAGCCTTCCTCATCACCTTCACCATATCATCAATTATCTTCTGGATCCTTTCCGACCCAATATCCTCGGGCTCAACATTTCGGGCCGGTTCGTGCAGAACCGGGTCACCCGATTTGACTATATCGGGCAAGCTCATGCCTTTCTTCTTCTCTCCTAGACCCGGAAACCAACCAGCTTTGGCAACTGGAGAAGAGGCTGAACTGTACTTTTTCCGGGTCGTGAAGTAAGAGTTAAAGGACGGGTTCGGGTTTATAAGTCCGGGATTCGAAAAGGGTATTCGGGTTTTTTGAAATATCGGGGTAAGGGGGTGGTTGTTCCATAGGAGGCATTTTTCGGCGAGAGATATAGGGACGAGACGAAGTGAGAATCGGAGGACGGTTTCCATAGGAGTAGCTTGGTTTGTTTTAGCGGTTTGGAGGAGAGGGATTAACGATGTTTTGAAGGAGATGGCGTGAAACTGTCGTCCGCTGCTTAAAACTAACGACAGATAGAACAGCGTCGTCGTTCAGGCATTAGCAATTTAGCAGCAACGAAGCCTTTTTTGTTTTTTGAAAGGTTAAGAAATTAAGAATACAATATTTTGAGTTGCACACCAAGGAGATTTTTTTTTAAAATGACTCATTTTGATAAAGACTAAGCTATTTGAACCTTAAAGCAAAAAATTATTACTTTATGATTTGGACATTTTTTGACCAAAATATACCTATCTCGATCAAAGTATCGATTTTAATTTTATTTATTAAAATTTTAACATTGATCAAACACAACAACTAATTCAACTCTAATATCAATCTATTTGACGAAATTGGCTATAATGTCGCCATATTAGACAAGATTGACTATAATTTTGACTTACTCAATTTTAATATTTTTTAGAAATATCGACCTATCTGACTATAATTTCAACTTACATATTCATAATTTTGACTTCTTTGACTTATTAATTTTGGTCATTTCACCTCTAATATGAATTGATTTTCCCAATGAGCAACCCTTCCTCAACAAAGATAGAATACTGTACTAACACAGGAAATTAATTAAGACTTCGATAATTAAACAGGTTCAAAGCTAACAAGCATGGATGTGAGATTTTGAAGTTAACATACATGGATATGAGATTTTGAACCTTAGACCAAGCACCTACCCGGCAAGGCGGCAAACCCCTATTTTTAATTTCTTTGATTGTTTATAAGTTCCATTCATCTTTGAAATATTCGATTTCTAAATGTAAATTGGAGTTGGTTCCTTGAAATCTTGGCACAAATTTTTGGCTCCACAAAGTAGGAACATCATGGCTGGTGATTAATCTCATTAAAGGTGATATCAGCCTTAATCATCCTCTTTTTGGTATTGTTTCTGAGTGCAAAAGGTTGGTGGAGGGTGACTAAGACTGCTGATGACTGCTCAGTCAACCTGGGCGTGCTGCTTTAGAGATTTGGGCATTCATGAGCTTTTGGTTCCACCCGATTGTCATCGTTAAGGACTGGGCCGGTTTTACCAGGCCCAAGTTGAGCATTTTGTAGTTGTGTTTTCTGTTCAGCTTTTCCCCTCCCATAGTCTGATTAAGAAATTTTATTAGGTAATTAGGTTGGTGCTCTGATTAAGAAATTTCTGTCAAGTCTTCCTATAAAGGAATTGGTCAAATGTATGCCTATACCCAAAACAAAAGCAATCGACTAATCCATGCATATCCTCTCCAAGGATGGTCTTGCTGCCCCTTCAGCCTAATTTTCACTTGACTCTTTAAGTTGTTCAGATTTCTGTTTGTATATATATATAATTTTTTTTAAGAAAGTATAAGCAAAAATTACAAGACAAATTCATGGCTTCAACCCGAATTAAAAGTACTGTCAAAAGTTAAATGACCGTAAGGGCCGAGAGAGGAAGAAAAAAGCTCTAGATCCAAGAAGAAAGCTCAAAATGGCCTAAGGAAACAAAGCATCTACCATAAAGTTAGGCTCATCTTGTTCCTTTGTTTTGGTTTTGTTCTTATTTGTACTCCTTTGACCAAAACAGAAAAATGGGGAAGTGGGCAAGCTAGGGCACCAATGCAAATTATTCCTATGCCATCCCTAAAGTTTAGGGCATCCATATGGCCGGGTTGACAACCAGCCATACCTTGTCAATTAATTGCAAACATGTGCATTGTACTTCTCAAATTCCAATTTTTCTGTTTTCTTTTTTCATACAACGTGTACATGCAGTGTACCCAGCTGCACATATAGTTAGGCAGCTAGAGTTAGGTATTAGATGCCATACCATTCTTTATTATCACTCAGTCACGAAGCATCCTCCACTTGATCCAATAATACAGAGAGAGATGACTAATAAACACATAAAATTATATATTGCATTTTAAGGTACGTAGTCGACATAATTCCTTGGCTCAACAACTATGGCGCCTAATCAGGGACCTTTCGGCCTTAACACTTGTCTAAAGCCGCACGGATTACTTGAAAGGTCTTCTCACATGGGTTATAACTACTAACAAAATAAATTTCGTCAAATAGAAGATGCTCATCGATTTGGCCTTGGGCATTATGTGCATATATATATATATATATATATATTAAGGCAAACCCCTTTTATTAATTCAATGACAAGAGAATACTTGGCTTATTTTATGGGAAGAAAATTATAGATCACTTTTTATGAATATAATTATAAACTAGTTGTATTTCATTGACCAAATTCCCATGTGATCGACTAGCAACGTGTATATACTACTAATTAACTTGCAGCCTTGCATGCAGGAGTACGCTTTCAAGTAAGAATCAATCAAAAACTCTGTGCTTTATCACAGAGTTTTGAAGTCCCAGGCTAGACTTTTGAACTCAAATTTATAATAGGATCAAAATGTGGTGCAAAAGTCAATTAATGAGTCGCCAGTACAAATTTTACAGATTTACACACAAAAAATATATATGTTGATATTTTTCCGTTATTTAGTTATTTGGATTTCCAAATGAGTAAAGTTTTATAAAAAAAGCACATTAGCATTAGTGTGTGTAATCTAATTCTTTATATATATACTAATTCATCTTTACAAAACACCCAGTAGGATTACGATATCACTCTAATCAAAGCCAATTTTTTCAAAAGAAGGTTTGAAATTTTTTTCTTGACAAGAAGCATTTGAGGACCTCAATCTAAAAAGCATATGCACTTTCTACCCTTGGCTTAATCCAGTCAAAACATCAAGCTTCTCCCTGTAGTTATCTTTTTCGTTTTTGGTAACTTTGACTCTCAGATGGGGTTCTCATTTATTAATTGGAAGCTTGCTAAAAGAAAATAATATAATAAAACCATGCATAAGACTTTTTTCCCATATAAATATGGAGGCAAAGGGAGCGCACAAAGCATCACATATCATCCATTGTAAATTGTTTTTGAATTGGACAAAAAGAGATAGAAGCTACAATTAATGATGAAGAAGAGCACCATGCCTCTCCATCCCTACCACTCTCCCCTAAGCTTTGTAGATGAGAAAGAAGAGGCCAAAAGCTCCTTTGGAGAGAAGGTTTCTGCTGCAAGGTCGACTCATGATCATAATATGAATGGAGCTGCTATGGATCAATATCAAAACAAAGAGGTGCAGACAGCTGCTGCTGCTGCTGCACCAAAGAAGCTGGAGAGGAAGACAACCGAAGACATCAACGAAAGTGCCGACGCATTCATCAAGAAGTTCAGGAAGCAGCTGATGATCCAGAGGCTTGAGTCCATTGAGAATTACGAGCAAATGCTACAAAGAGGGCTCTAACAGATCATATACTATAGACTATAGTCTTCCTCATGATCTTCTTGCACTACTCGATCATGTCATGAAATCTTGTGTACGTAGTATATATTTAAGATTATTGTTTATTTGTTTGTAATTTGTTGCTTGTTTCCACTCTCTCTATGATATGATGAACATGCAGGCTAGCTTAGACGAATTAAGCATATGATGAAATAATAGAAAAAATGTCTTGATTAATTAATCATAACGTTTTGTAATGAAATTTATTATGATCGAGTACTAGTCTTGTATGATCGATCTTATGATCGAGAAAAAACAAGACAAACATGAAAAATTTCTCACATTATTAGCAAACATCAGATGAAAGTCAAGGTATGTCGAGTCTTAGGATATATTGGTTTCGAAATTAGGAGATCCTAATAAACAGGACACAATTAATATATTAAGCAAGAGTCCCCTTCTTAAGAGGGAAGAAAAAGGAATCGCATTGTTAGCGCCACTGACTACGTACCCCACAATACGATTTAATGATTCAGTTTATTTAACTTCTAGATTTTCATTTAAGAATCATCACTCCAAAAAATGAACAAAATGGAAAATTATTTTACTATTTGATTAACATCCTAGTCATTTAAGTGTTTTTCGAAACACAATGTTTGTCTATAAATTGATTATAATTAGATGGTCAAAAGACTTTCGATTTAGTTAATTTCTTTTTAGGATAGTTTTTAAATAAGAACGTAGCTAACAAATAAATTATTCAAATTATTAGATGGTATTGTCGGCTGGGCTGCATGTGATTTCTTTCTTTTCTTAAGTAATAATTAAGAGTACTACTATTCTCACCCTTATGTTATAAATTATCCTTTTATAAAATAACCTTTAAGGACTAAAGAAAAAAAAAAATTAATCATACTCTACTCACCCACCTCCCACTAACCCTCAATTCTTCATTCTCCTCAACTTACCACTACACCCATGAACCATGAATCAGAAACATGAACTCAACTGGTGTTCTCTTCAATTAACCCACATTTTAAGTACCCCACAAGTAATAGATCGACTATTCCATATGAACATGTGCAGTTAAAATATTTGTCCCAAATTAAACCCCTTTAGTCGTTTATTGGAGGATGAACTACAAAAGGCTGGACCTTTAAGGTTGGATCACTTTTCGGTGCAGTTCTTCATGCATACTCTAGTCAGTTCCTGTTGGATTTTTCACCATGTATGAACCTCCATTGTCGATTGTTTTATCTTCGCAAAAGTGGCTCATGATTTTTTTCTCGGATGGCACTTTTCTATAAATCAAAGGCAAAAAACTAACTTGATGCTTGTGATTAATTACAAAGTGTGTGTTGAAGATCTGAGATCCAAAGCATAAAGCACAACGCTTCAATGCAAGATAAGAGGAAAGGGTGCGTGATTGTATGTGTTTAGTGGGTAAGTGGTTAGGGGCAAACATCAGGGATAATGGGGGTGCATGGGAAAATATTTTTTAAAATTTAGTAAGAGGTGAAAAATAAAAGTGAGTGAAGAAATAGGAAATGGATGAGAATAGTAGCACTCATAATTAAATCCCTTCTTAAAAGTTTTAACCCATGAATCCGACCTAAAATAACACGCCACAACACAATATGACTTTCAGTCCTAGAATTTAGCATGATCCTCTTCTTTTAATTGTACAAATATACAGTGACGAGATTTTACTTAGAATCAATACTTCAAGTAGTTGAAAACTTAGGCATTTACTTTAACTTATAATTCCATTGTCTGTCCAAATACTCAAATAGTATACTGGATGGGCTCAACATCAATGAACTTGGAGAGTTAGGCTGTTTAACACCCTGAGACTCGAGTAGAGTATGAGTATGTACTAGATGGGCTCAGACCATTGTTAAGCGATCTTAGACTTTGCTTTGTTGGGGTGGGCCTAACCAATTCTATAATGATTTCTCTTAGTTCTTAAAGAATATATGCATTATGCATATTGACCTTTGGTACACCTATACCATATATGATCCTCATCATCCCGGACATAATATTTGGTTTTGTGGCTTTGCATAAAGACGTACGCATTCCTATATCACCAAAAAAATGTGTAAGAAAGAACATTGGAAAAGAGAGTTGCCAATAGCAGATGAGTATTTGTTTTTTGTGCATGAACATGAGTATTTCCGAGGAAGACACCACTACTTGAGGAGGAAATAGTAGGAATATATTTTTGGTTTCTACTTTCTACAACACTATTAATTGTTCTTATTTCGTTTTGCATTGTTTGTTACATCAGGGTGGGTGGAATTGTTTTGGTAATATGGTGGGGCCTAAACCCAGAAAAGTAGAACTCACAAGTCACAACAAGATAGTCAACCCAAAGAGACATTTAATTACCAAATGGCCTACACCCGTGAGGTCGCAAGTGTACCTCGTCTTGGAGCACTGTTATTGGGGAATACAATAGTGTTTGTTTTGCGAGAATAAGAGAACCAGTACTATAATTCAGATTTAGTTTTTCATGTTTGGTGAGTGCAAATATATAGCAATGGAATGGTGCAAACATTTTGATACATGTGACACATATCATATATATATATATCATGATTTTCAAAGTGTCAACCAACTGTAATTGCAACATTTTGATAAATATAACACATATTATATCATGACTTTCACAGTAATACATAAATAATATCACATTAGTTGTAATCTAAAAAGTTGAGAAAAATTAAGATAACAGTTCGATACATATAGTACTATTGTATGATCAACTTCATAATGTGGACCACAGTCGATCAATTTTTAGCAAGCTACCAATAAAATACAAAAATGTACAGTTTGTTTAACGATAATATGACTAGGAGTCTAGAAATATTGATGGGTAAATGCTTGAGCTCTCTTACTTTTTGAGTTGGGGAGATTTTTTTTTTTCTTTTTTGCCACTAGGGAGCTTTTTCTTACTTTTTGTAACATATGAAAAATGGATATTAAAAAAAAAAAAAAAATTAGTTAGTAGGTATCAATAACATCACCTTTTTGGTACCCCTTTGAATCATTGTTTTTAATTTCTTTTTTTAAGAAAAGAAGTCTGAAGAATCAAGTTGATTGGAATCCTTTTCATTTCTTCTGAACAAGAGTGTTGGAGTTGCAGTGATCAAGACGAAATTGAGCACCCGAAACTTACTATAAAAAATAATATAAACCAAGTACAAAACCTCAATCAAGTGCTAGCTACTACAAAAAAACAACATATGCGCGCCTTGAGCTCATAATGTAATCATCATCAAATATAATTAAGTACGCACTTCCAAACAACCTATATCCATCTGTAAGACTGTAACTCAACACAAATACTAAAAAGGACAAAAACAAAGAAAGAAACAAACAAGCAAAGAAACAAACAATGATTTCACAATCTATGTAGGCCAGCTCAGAAGATTCCCACACATAGAGTGCTACTAATAGAACCATTTCCTTTTGAGTAATGCTTATAAATTAATGTGCAATGGCCACATCATCATGTGACAGCTAATGTGATAAAAATAAATTGTGATTCATTTAACATTTTCCTTTTGGATTTGGATGAAGATGATTTCTCTACATTATATATCAATGTCTTATTACAAAGCCTCACAATCACATAATGACACACAACACAAGTACTAGATCGAGCAGGTAGTAGTAGTAGTAGCAATTCTTCTTTCCTCATGATCATCTTATTGACACACACAATCCAACTACTGCTGGAGCACTCGTATCTGCGGCTGCGGATGCTGCAAAATCGGCATGTTTATACGCGAACATGACCGAGCCATTTCGCCGGCGAGAGGGACCACAGGGAGGTTGTCGCAGTCGCATATTTCGATCATGAAGCCATCCGGGTCGTGAAAGAACAACTGATCCACGTGGATGCCGCCTTCCTCCACCATCGACCGCGCGTACTTCAGTCCCATCTCCTTCAGCTTCTTCTCCACAGCTCCCATGCTCTCACACTAGCCATCATGACCCATGAAAGAAAATAGTAGTCTTTAATTAGCAACCATATGTCACAGGCTGATTAAGTAGTAGTCAAATGGAACACTACTAGAAATGCAAGCAACCAATTTGTCTTTTTCTTTCTCCCATTATATATACCCATCAAATCAAATGCAAGACAAAATCGTATGATTTAATTGTTAAAATAAAGTTAACATTATGATGATTAATATTATCAAACTTTCAATTTAGACCCTATTATGATATGTAACA
This sequence comes from Dryas drummondii, assembly GCA_003254865.1. NCBI lineage: Eukaryota > Viridiplantae > Streptophyta > Magnoliopsida > Rosales > Rosaceae > Dryas > Dryas drummondii. Next base: position 945,916 of record QANW01002708.1, on the reverse strand, counting down.
TTGACAACGTGAGCATGTTATGCCCATTAAGTGTCAAATAAACTTTAATCAATCTAGTTATTGATGAATTAGCATTCAAACATATTTGACACGTTAAATTATCAGACTATCTCACATCAACCTGCATATTAATGCATAATATCTGTCTTTATTTATATATATTATCACAAAAATAAAAAATAAAAAAACAAAACTTGAGCGATTTATAAGATACCATAGATTTTGAATTTATTTGGCACTGTTTCTTTAAAAACGTTTTTACTTGCTTTACTACGAAGCATTTTTACTTAATAGCAAAGTGGTTAGCAGTACTAATTAAGAAGTATATATAAATTTTTTTTAAAATTTTAAGTAGTTCATGCTTTTGCTTGAAGTACTTCTCAAAACACCATTTAAAAATACTTTTATAACCCAAAATCACTTTTGTTAAAATCAGTGCACGGGCCCTTAATCTCCACATTCAATGTATCCAGAAGAAGGAGACCATATTAAAAATATAACTGAAAATTAATTAAAATGAATTACCTGGAAAGAAATATGATTATCCTTGGGATTAATCTCACTTTTCTTGGGCATGTTCTCAGGGTCCTCCGATTGCAAAAGATGAATTCCAATTCCAAACCCAAATAGCCTAAAAAAAGCATTCAAACAAAATAAAAAAAAAAATATTAAGAATTCCCATCATTATATTCAAGTTGTGAATTTTCGGAGTTCATAAAAATTTTCCGGGAAAATTAATCAATTACCATGCCCCATCAAAATCAAAAGAACCAGGCCTCCTTATTGGGAAAAACCCAAGAACATTCTGGTAAAAATCAATGGATTCCTCAACTGATCTGCAGATAAGTGAGATGTGGTTCAGAGATTTCAGATGCAGAGGGTTTCCCATGATTTCCTTCATGATGATGAAATTATGATGAACTACGTTATGATCTTTAACACTCTCTCAAACAAAAAATGATGATAAGAAAAGAAAACAGAGGCAAAGCCAAAGAAAAAAGGGGACGATTTCGGAGAAATAATAGAAAGTTGTTGAGGTTGTCACGGCAGAGGACGACGTTTACCGAGAGAAATGGCAAGCTCTATATAGACGCCGTGACTGCGCTTCATGGCCGCCACGTGTCCCTCCATGCAACGTGTCGGATAGCCATGACTGTCGCACGTAGATTCCACGTTGCTGATGAGCTGGATTGCGGGAGCACTGGGTAGCCACCAACGGGGTGGGCCCCGCACACGGAAGCAGCCTGCGTATTTTCTTATTTTTAGTGAAATATTGGGTGGGTTACTTTTTTATAAATTGAAAGTATCGGATTCATTTATTGCAATATCTGACTGATGTGAAAAATCTCAAAGAGTATCTAGAACTCCTGGCCAAAAAAAAAAAGAAAAAAGAAAAAAGTATCTAGAGGTTAGAGCTTTCGATGATTTTTTTATTTTTTGGGGGTGAATTTTGAAGTGTGACAAAAGTTCACGTGAACAGGATAGTGCATATGCCAAACATGATCTTGTGGGGTTTGTTGGTCTGCCACTTTTTATCTTTTAATTTATTTATTTTATATATAATTATTTATTTTCCTTGTTAGTGGAAGAGAAAGAGATTAGATTAAAACTATTAAAAAGTGGTGTTATTGCCATTCCCTTTTTTAACTCTCCTTATCATCTTTTCTCTAAAATTTGTATTTAAAAATTTATTCTTCTGTCAAATTACATGGGAGGTCAAACATTAAAAAGTTGGGTTGTAATTCAAACTAAGAGTAAAATTTCGGTTTCGATAAAAACTTAGACGGAAATTTTGATTTTGACAAAATTAGATAAAAATAATAAAAATTTTATTAAAATAAAAAAAATTTCAATAAAATTTTACCATATGTTTATTAACATATTATTTACTACATTGATAAAAAATATTGAATAAACCAAATTATATAACAAGTTTCATGTGATATAAGGTGAATATAATGCGTGCTGGAGGTAAATACTGTTAAATAAAATTAGTATAATGAATATATGAAATTAGTATATTCTTTATACTATATAATATATATATTAAACCTTAATACTAAACTCTATATACTATATAATTTATACCCTATATTCTTTACGATATTGTATAAAATATTAGGGTTTAGGCCCTTAAGAATATTTTTAATTATTTTTTATATAAAAATGTATTATGGTTTAAGGTTTAAAAACAACTAAACAAAATTTCAAAAGAGCCAAAGCAAATCCCAAACAAAACCTCAAACCCTTTATTTTCTTTCCAATTGACTAAAGGCCCAAAACCCTGATCAACTCTAAGCCCTTTATTTTTTTTTTCTTATTTCTTTTCTTTTCTTTTTTTTCTTTCCTCCCTTTTTTTTTTCTTTCCTTCCTTTTTCCTCCTATGACTCTCTGCTCTTCGCCTCTTCTAGACTTCCCTCTCATTTATCTCTCTCAGTCCCACTGTCATCTCTTCTCTCTTCTCCCTCTCCCTCCCTGATCTCTTCCTTCTTCCTCCTTTCCTGATCTCTTCTCTCTCCTCCCTCCCCAATCACCCTCTGACTCTTTCTCTGATCTACCACCTCCGGCGACGGCTAGAGACGAGGCCAGCTTGCATCTTCCTCACCGCCGAAAATCTCGCTGAAATTTTAAGAATTTATGGAAATTTTTAAAATTTCTAACGAAATTGTCAAAATATGAATGAAAATTTTTTGGTTGTGTATTAAAATTTTCATACCCCTAAAAAATGAAATTTGACTCATTGGTTTAAACCAAGGAATTAAATTTCAGATTTCGAGGATTCAAAAATATAAAAATTTCGATTTCATTGGAAATTTTAACTAAAAAAATTGAAACTTTTAAGATAATTTCGTTTCGGTAATATTTCGAAATCTCAAAAAAATGAAAATTTTGAAGAAATTTTCAAAATTGAATTCCATGGTTCAAACATGGTGTTTGTCATGACAATTATCCTAAAAACAAAGAAGAGAAGAAAGAAGAAGAAAAAGAAGAAAAGCAGCTACAAAATAGCCATTCAAAACTTCGACAAAAAGAAAAATGTATGATAAAATTTTGGGGTATTTAAGGAATATGAATGAGTGTTTAACAAAAAAATAAAAAAATGAATATGAACGAGTGAGTTGTCTGAAATGGGTTTTCCCTACAAATTTTTTGGGTGATAATATTGACATGTTTGCTAACCTAAAATGGATAGTATTAACTATCAAACGAACAATCTAATTGACCACATGATAGGGTGTGTGTTTGGTGTGTTGATTAGAAGTTTATCATATATATAAAGAAAATACATATATTAAGTAAAATATTCAAACTTTTAGGGTTTTTTTTTTTTTTAAGTCGAGTTCATAAATAAGACTGATAACTCAGCCCACTTGCTATAGAAAATCTCAACCCGGTCCATTTTAATAAAATGCACGCGACACGGAATCCACCAAGCGCTCGACAATTGTCACTGTACGACATAACTATTTGAAACTGCATAAAAATAATACTTGTTGATATTACTTATGTCTTTTCTAACATAAACACGTCAAAAACTAATAAAACTAACATAAAACACAAAAAAGTTATAACGTGAATTTTATCATTGGAACATTTTAAGTGAATTTATTTATTATTAACGGCTGTAAAATGGACTTTAGAGTAATTTACTTAAAATTTTATAAATTGTCCATAATTGATGAAAATATCAAATATAAAAAAAGGTAAATTTGTAACCAACTAATATGTCAAATAAAAAAAATTGAAATAAAATAACAGCACCATTAAAAAAAAGTATATGCGCAAGAAAAAAAGCTAATTAGTGCGTGCGAAGTAGGGGTAGGCATATTGAACCAAAAAATCAACCGAACCAAACAAATCAATTCGGTTTGATTTTAATATTTTCATATTTCGGTCAGCATACCAACTAAAAAGGTCAAATTTGGTTTGGTTTCAGTTTGGCAGTGGTTTATGGGTATCAACATAAGTTACCGACCAATGCCCACCTTTAATGCGAAACCTGTGCCAAAAGGCTAGTGATAATTCTTGTAATACTATTCACACCACATTATTTAACCACATTTTGCTCATAGGGTTTTTTTTTTTTTTTTTTTTTCTCATTGAAAGGAGAAGGAGGTGAAAGGCTAAGAAAAAGTAAGTTAAATTCACTTTTGGAGATAGCCCAAGTGGTAAGAAATGGTGGGAAAATGAGAATAGGATATAGGTGAAGGATTTATTCTCTTCAATGTAATAAAAATAAGAGATAATTAGGCTTTAATTTTTTTGAAAAATAGTTTTTAGATAGAGATCGGGGATGTTTTAAAATTTATAAGAAAATTCTTTTAATTCATAATAAAGTTCTTTAATTTATAAGAATTTTTTTTAATTCATAATAAACTCATTCCTTTTCTTTAATTCATAATAAACTCATTCCCCAATTTGAAGGGTATTTCCCCTCTTAGGATGTAGAGTGGGTTTTGTAGAGGCTGCATGTTAGGTTTTAACTCCGGAATTTTGGGCTTTGCCCAAAATTCCGGAGTTAAAACCTAACATAAAGTCATTAAAGAAGAAAAATAAAAGAACTTGATTAAAAATTCTAAATCATTACTGGTCTTAACATAAGAAAGACTTATAAAATTGACTGAACTTTAAGTCTCCCTAAAAATAATAATTAGGTATAGCTGACCACATTAATTGACATGTAATACTATAACATAATGTAATTAACTAAACATGGTCAAATAATGTGGTATGTATAATATTATTACTTTGAAAGAAAAAAAATAGCATTACTCAATAAGCACGTCATCACCAACTAACTATTGTTTTACTAGTATTTCCCAAGTTCAAATTTCCCTACTCTAGATAAAAAAATAATAATAAAATGAAAGAATTTAGGCATCCATTCCAAAACCAATTAGTAATGGGAGGAGTAGCTCAAACTCTTATAAGCCACTAGCAAGGCCCTCACATATTCAATGTGAGATTTCTCTCAACACGCCCCCATACCTGTAGCATTATTTAAGCTTGACACGTGGACAATTTATATTGGGTGACGTGAGCGCACGTGTAGCCATTAGGCGCATCACGTGGATAACCTGCTCTGATACCATGAAGGAATCTAGACATTCATCCCAAAACCAATTGGCAATGGGAGTAGTAGCTCAAACCCTTATAAGCCACTAACAAGACCTTCACATGTTTAATATGAGATTTCTCTCAACGTAAAGCTCACTATCAATCGTAGCATTATATGATTAGTTAGCAAGATAAGAAAATATGATCTCGGGAAAACATTATTCAAACTTGAGACCTCATTTAGTGGAGATTGGAAAATACTACTAAACTAGCTAATAATTTGTTGAACTCTAAATAGCTTTTCGCACATGAAAGAAATTCAACCTAAAGTCAACAATATCATGTTTGGTGTAGTGCAAAAACTTTACTGCTAATTAATGAAGACTCCTGCTAACTTGTAAACATGTCACATTCATTTCATTTGGATGCTAACTGGAATTAGATTCAGAACCTGATCATGAACACAATCTCTTACTTGCGTTATTGCGTATATCTATTCCTTTTTGATACAACTATGAATGAAGTGTCAAAAATTTGACCAATAACTAGGTTTCAGGATTTGTCCAAAAAAGAAAAACCTATATTTTTAGGTTGAATTTTGATCGATCCTGGACATGTCGCTGAAACTTCCTAATAAGAGGGGTCCATGCCACCATAGAACTTTCACAATGAGTAGATTGATTGATAATAGGTACCAACCTCGCACGAAATAACTGTACGTATTGCCAACTTAATTAATGGAAATGTACATAACAATTTAATTTATTTATATCCAATGGAAGAAGAATAACTTATAATTATATAACAATATATTAGGCATACACATTTTTAGCTCAAATGGTATTATTTGCAGGAATTGTCAAGTGACATAATAAAAATAGGGTTTTTTTTTTTTTTAAGTCCATTATAGAAAATAAGTTTTTTTTAGGCCCACTATTAAAATGCAAATTTTAATGCAGTCTACTTTAATGAAAATCAATTGGAAAAATGTGTTGGGCACAAAGCCCAGCCCGCCCAGCTTGTTTTTTTTCACGTCGGAAGAATTGCTATTGTCCAATAGTGGCAATTCCCAACATGCCCAACCTTTTTGTTTTCACGTCAGGACAATGACAATTCTCACTGTGCAACAATACCCTAATAATTTTCGTTGTCCAACAATAGATAGTTACAAAAGTAGATGTGTTAGCTTATCATTAAGAGTCCAAAAATATACTTTATAATCATTACCTAATAAAAATAAGCGTCCATTTGATAACATTTTTCTTTGTAAGAAGAGATTCTGAATTTAAAGATATTAATTGTAATAATAACAACAATAATAATAATAATAAACTCTAGGCTAAGATTAGTTTACAATGCATCCGCTAATGCATTTTTGTCTTTGTTAATCTTCCTGCATAACATTCGTGAAATGTGATTAAAGTTTATTTATCAGCTCATAGAAAAAAAATAGTCTATTTATCCATTTCTTATTTCATGGTTTATATGAATTATTAATACATGTATAAATGACCTGTCCACCGTGGATTATTATTGCTTGAACCATTAAATCTCCAAATTATCACTTGTAATATATGTTTCTAGTTAAATTAATATGATTTTTTTTTTTATCATGAGAGCTAGTATGATGTTTTTTTTTTTTTTATAAATAATTTCTTTATTTAAGAAATAATTTGATGTTCCTTTTTTTATTTTTTATCGTCAAAACAAGATTCTTTTAAAGAAAAAAGGATGATTATTACATTAGAAAATTATAATTAAATATCAAATATCAATAGTTTTTCAGTAAAGCAGCAAAACACTAATTTTTTTTAGTTTAGATACTAACTTAGAGTAAGACATTTTGGATTAGGTCACAAATCAATTTGTTATACAGTTGTAACTGTCGAACAGTTACAATTGTAATTGTCGAACAGTCACAGATGTGATTGTTTAAAATTTATAAAAAATCAAAATTTTTAAAGGTTTTATACTTTTGATTTAGGTTTGGGGGATGAAATCCTATAACCCAAAGACTAAACATTAAAGTTTAAGTCTTACAAATATTGAAAAAACAACAAATCAATAAAAAAAAATTATAACTGTTAGACAGTTACAGCTCCATATAACTATATTTTTTAAAGTTGGTACTTAAACTGAAATTTAGTATCTAAAGTGAAATTACATAAATTTTTGGTAATTAAAATAAAAAAACATTACAATTTGGTACCTAAAGTCAATGGGTCTTTATTACATAATATCATGCACGGAGGAGTTAGAGATTGCAAACAAGACGGAATCTCGTCCTGTTAATAAAGATTATTGTTACAATTCAAAGCAAAACTAGTGGATGCAAGCACAACCTAATTATAATTGCAAGAAATATAACCAAATTGGTTCCTTAATTATAATTAAACTATTTAGATTTTACTATTTTAGAGTGTATTGATATACTACGTCATAATTAATGAATATTTCTCTAGCTAGCTAGGGGCACACAAATCAAAGATACATATACAAGGCATGATGACATAATATAACCACTTAAACAAGAGATTTCACATTGAAAAGAATGTTAAAATTGATTTCAGCGCATATATGTTAAATTCTAAGAAAATCATAAATACATATTGAATCACTTTACTTAATAACTTAAATTTTTAGGGTATGTATTGAATATATAATGAGTTAGAGAACCAATCTATTTTAAACGTGAAGAATGCTTTTAATATATGGCATGGACCCAAGGATGGGTCAAGTTGATTATAAAGACGACACTTTTCATCTACAAAGCTTTGGCTTGAATCATTACGACGAAATTTATGTGATTCATGTATCTTTGGTGGGCTTATATAGAGGATCTTGATCCTATCCACTACACGTACATGATGTTGGACCGAATTCCATGTCAATATAAATATATATATTTTTTTTTGGTCAAATATAAATATATTAATTAGGTAACATGTGAAAGTGACTAACATGAATATTGTTACTGAAGAAAAAACATGTATAATGTTTTAGTGATTGAAGACATGCATTCGGTCCAGTAGAATGAGTCCTAACACTGTATCTTTTTAAAGTCTATCTCTGAGAAAAGTTTTCTCGTTATTTTAAAAATATTATATTTTTAAGGAAATTTCGTGTTACTAATTTAAATTTTAATAGACAATTCTACATTTTTTGTTTTGTTAGTGACAATTCTGCATTTTAAATTAAGTAAGCAATAATATGATGTTAAGAGAAAGATCTCAATATTAATGTCTTGGGTTACTTAGTTTATTGTCAATTAATTTTATAATAAATGCCTGAATTCTTTTTGATGCACGGTATTAAAACAAACTATCACAAATGTCACTCTAGAGAATATTTATATATATAAAAATTAATTTCAAGAGGTCGCCACATGTCCAAATACTCTAGTGCAGCAGGTGCGATGTCGAAAACCAACCAAAATTATTCATGGTCAAGTTGTCCTTGGACTTGTTAAGGTTTTTAAATCATCTAATCACGGTTCGTACACATGATGAATCGATTTCTTTTTTCTTGAGCTATTTGGATTGTCTTTATTACTTTTATAAATTATAACATCCCTAATTTTAAAAAATTGGTTAGCACTGGTTTTCAAATTTGATGTGAGCCCCCCCAAGGCCCCAATCCTTGTCAACCTCCACCGGTACTACTGAACTGAAGTGATTGGAAGTACAAACTAAATTTTATAAGCAGCCAAACAAGCTACAGGATATTGCACCAAGTGCATGCGCATACAATTATAAAAAAGAATTATAGAAGTGCGATCACTTAAAGAATTTAAATTAAAGTGAAATTTAGCGTTTAAATGTATTATTTTTCACTTATTTATTAAACTAATTAATTTCTGACGTGAGCACAAACTTAAAAGAGCCATCTTTAATTTGTAGGTGCAAAACAGCTGCTAGATCAGTTCTCTTAAAATAATATATCAAATCAAAAGGACGTAAAAGAAAGATTGAAAGAAAAATCACAAACAAAAAGGTGTTCAGTATATGGTTGACAGTATGATTTTCACTATCAAGTGGTGCTCTCAAACTCAAAGGTACTTCTCTCTTTACATATAAGAAGGTAAGAGACATGCATGCATATAAATCACACTTTTTTTTTTTGGTCAAAATAAATCACACTTGCCTAATGTGGTCAGCTATTTGTAAATGGACAAGCCAATGAAAGCAATGTGTTAAAAGCCTCAAATTTTCATATTAGAAGAAAGTGATTGAGGCCCTTTCAGTCTTTGACAGCAACTTGAATTCAACCTAATTGGCCTACTAGCTAGCAGTCAATTGGACATGAACTTATGCTGTACATTTGTTAGTGGCTTGTATGCTGGCTATGTTTCATAATTAAAATTTGTAGTGTTGTGCACAAAAATGTGCCAGAGAAAGTCTTACAAGCATGCATATATGTAGTGCTTTTTTTCTTTATCAGCGCATTAAGAATTCGATCACTTGGATTGGTCCCCGATAAGAAGTTCTGAGGTGGCAGCAGTGGTGGTTTCAGTCATCTTTATTATTAGCTAGTGAGATTAAAAATAAAAAACTCTCAAATATCTACACTTACGTGCTCTACTGCTTGCATTTTAAGAATTTAGTTTATTTATTAACCTTTTTGAGACATTTTATCAAATTGATTGTTTGAATACTTCAAAAACAAAACTAAAAATTAAGGAGGAAAACATTTAAAGTCTATGTGGAGTCGCAGATTCAGGAATTTGTCACTATAAGGATGCGATAAAAGAAAATTATGAAATTAAACCTGAACAACAAGTACGTGTGCTTCGACCTTCCCTAGCTAGCTTATCAAATATCTAATTTGAGGCATTTCCTCAGACTTCATTGGGGTGAAACTGCATATTCACGTAAAACTAATGGAAGAAAAAATGTCAGGTTCAATTGACCCCATTAATTAGACCCCTAAGGTTAAAGGAAGAAAATTGATTTCTTGGTGTCAATTGACCCCCTTTGCTCCTTAGTGGATCTGTCATTAAGCTTTATATAAACTCCACTCGGTTGCTCACAACTTACTGTAAATGAAAGGCGTATACTGCATTAAATTAAGACTTCATTAATTTGAGCTAACATAATAAGAAAGTGAAGAGATTAAAAGAATTGGCTGGTGTAGTAATTACCAAGTCTTATCCTTTGTCAATGTACGTGTAGCTTTCAAGATATATTATTTTGAGAAAAACACATGAAAATTGGAAATGTCATTAGAAATTTAGAACTAAATATGGTTTATGATTGATATTTGCTATCAATAGAGAATAGAGAACAATGTTTGCGGATGAGTTACTTGCCTCTATTTAAGAGATAATTATCCATTGCATTTTTTGCGATGGTAAATAAACTTACTTTTATTGACTGAAAATGTGGTAAATAATGTACGCATAAGTCTCACATCTGTTGATGGAAAATGTGGTACATGTTTAATTTAATATGGTACAAAAAGTTTTACTCAAATATAAAGTATAGTTCATGCATTCTTTGGCTAGCTTATCAACTACTCAACTACACCATTTCCTTGCAGCTTGATGGCAAGAAAGTTCTATGAGACATTGAGAGCCTCCCTATTTTGTGAGAACTGGAACAGTGGAACCTATTGGACCATTGGTGATTGGAGTTTTCAGTGATTTCAGAGCAAGCATATTGGATGGGTTGGAGTAATACATGACCAGTCCACATGCTGTCAGGACAAGCCCATTACCTAACTGTAAGGACAATCTTGTTTACAAGCCAACCCATGGGCCATAAGCCAATGGGCCTTTGGTGGGCTATCCTTTGGATTGGTGGCTCACGCGTTGGCTCATCAATCCACTAATTTTTATAGTAATAAGATAAATAAATTCCTAACAAAAAATTAAAATAACTATATTGATTCAAAGTACTACATGATTCAGCTTATGTCATGTCATGTAAATAGAGTGATAGAACAGTACAGGAGCTGAAAAACATGATATCAGTACATAGAGTGGCAAAACAGTATCGGTGATATCTTGATGTTAAAGATTAGGGCAATAAGTAATGATATCAGCTACTTACAAATTAAAAGACTCAAAGTAAAAGAAATTTATAAGGATAAGAGATATAATTAAGGTGCTTATATTCTCATCCCCTTGTTTTATTTTTTCACCCACATTTTTATTAAAATAATAATGACAAATTTATCATTTTGTTAAAAGACTTTTAAGGACATGACTTAAAATAAATAAAAATAATAATCCTACTCCATAAACCCCTAATATCATTTTCAATTCTTCTATTTCAATGAATGAAGAAAACAACTATAAATAAACTAGTGTTGTTGTTTTGGGCATTCAAATTTTCTTCAAAATTAACAATCATGCCTTGTATATACACCTCAAAACTGATGAAGATAGCTGCAACTATATTAATATAGCTGCAATATTGATGTTCTCAAGGAAATCTTGCCTTATAGCTTCACGCAAATAAATAATTTGCAGCAGTGAATGAAAACTTGCATATATATATATATATATATATGCTATTCGGTCAAGCATACCATAAAACAATGGTTTGACTCCTAGCTACAATGGAAGCTTAGGCATCCTTCATCCCTAAACTTTAAATTAAATCCTCAAAATTAATATTCAATTTCTAAATCACAAAACACATTAATAAAATAGAATAAATTCTTGATCTAAAACTATAAATAAAAAAAAATGATTTAGAGTATAGAATAATCATACGTTTTAATAGGTATATGAGATTTTAAGTTTTGGTGACATAGTAGAATTAAGATTTATGGAAAAAGATGGATGGGTGAGAAGAGTGTTTAGTAAGTGAGTGTTTGAGTTGGTATATCAAAGGGTATTATGGGAATAATGAGGGGTGTAAAGAGTGTTTTTATATTTTTTGTAAATTTAATGATGGGTGTTAAAATAAGGTGGGTAAGAAAATAAGACAAGGGGGTGGAAATATAATCACTCTATAATTAATTGTACAATTTACCCATATTTGTAAAAGGGAGTTGATTGTTAATATTTTTTGAATTTTTATTCATTTGTAGAAAGAAAAGTTGTAGAACATGCACTACTAATGTACATCAATGCTCAGTGACATGGTTAAATACAAACTTAGTGATAATTAATGTTTGATGACCCAACAGTGGTATATTGCTCTTTTATCAATTACATAATTGGAAACACAACTTGAGCAAAAATAATTGGAGGCACGAATTTTGGTTCCATAGCTGTGTGATATCATTTTAGTTGAAATGACCAACTACTGGTTTCATGATATTTTTTTACATAATGTTGGAAAAATTTCAAATTTAAATCCACCATTTGTCAGATATTAAAAAACAAAAGATGTTACAGGGTTGGCAGTCTGAGAGGTGTAGTGTAGTGTTTTGTGTTTGGGCCTTAGGCCCCGTCCTTTACGGAAAAAAGAAAACAAAAGATGAATTTCAAATATTAAAACAAACGAGTTTGGTGAGAAATTGAGAATTGAGATTGAAATTTACACTGTTCAGAAAAATGTTATTTTAAATAAAGAATAATAATAAATAACTCATTCGGTTCACACGTGCTTTGAGATATTATACATATATAACGCTTGTAAATTTAGGGTGTGTTAGATGTGAAATTTGAAGATAGAATTTGGGGTCAACTTGAGATTTACAAATCCCTTTTGCTAAAGTATATTGTTTCAAAACTAAATGATGAGATTTGTCAAATTCTAGTAGAATTTAAAGATGAGATTTGAGAGTCCCAAATCTCATCTCAAAGTTTCACATAAATAAGAGTCATTTCAAATTTTCTTCTATTATAAATTTATCAAAACTTAAACAAAATTACATGAGACCCGAGACCCAAAACATGGACTCTTCACCCAAGGCTCGAGACCCGAATTTGACACTTGAGACTCAGGACCCGAAACTCGAATTCAGCTCTTGAGACCTGGGTGTTGAGACCTAGACCCTACACTTCAAACCTAGACCCAGGACCCGGACTAGCACTCAAGACCCCCCAACACTTGGCACCCAAGATCCGAGACTCAAGACTCGGACCTATACTTGATCTCAAACACCGTCATTTTCAAATTTCAAAATTAACTTAACCAAACAAGTTATTTTGCAAATCCCATCACTTTAAAATTCCTTAGAATTTCAAAGTTCTTTGTCCAAATCATGGAATCAAGGTGTTTTGAAATATTTTCAAATCAAAATTGTTGAAATTTTGTTAAAATTTCAATTGTTTCATTTTAAATTTCCAACAAAATTGAAATTTTTTCAAAAATTTTCATATTTTTGGAATTCTCAAAATTCTATTGAAATTTAATTCCTTGGTCCAAACAACCGTATTATTTTATTACGGACCGGAGGACTTTTTGGTACTTTAGCCTATGGGCCCATAACTATGAGAAATCAATTTTACAAAGAGAGAAGATAAAAGAAAGAGAGAGAGAGCAATAAAAAGGGGATTTAGGGTTAGGGTTTTGGAAGGTATTCACTATCTCACTTAATTGGTTCACTGCAATGGAGGAGATTACCGAGGGTGTGAACAACATCACCATCAACAACGCAGATGTACCCAAGAAGAACCGAATTCAGGTCTCCAATACCAAAAAGCCCCTCTTTTTCTATGTTAATCTTGCCAAGGTAAACCCTGTTCTTCATTCTCTTCATATATACGACATTTACGGACGTATACATATGTATATTTGCTTGTAGTTCTAAATTGGTTTTCTCTTGTTTCTTTTTATAATGCTTTGTTTCTGTTAAAGTTTGAGTTGGTTGGTTAAATTTGGTATAAAATTAGGCTTTACCTGGAAATAAAATGAATTTGGTTGAAATAAATGAAGCAGTATTTTCCTTTCTTTAATGGTTTCGAATAATAGTTCATTGTTTCAAATTTTGTATTTTTATTAATCATGTTTCTGGCATTTGATTATTTTTCAGAGGTATATGCAACAGTACAATGAGGTCGAGCTCTCTGCTTTGGGAATGGGTATTACATCATTCAGCTGTTTTATCTCATATTAAGCTCTGCAACTAATTACTCTGTGTGTGTGTGTGTATTTGTGTATGTGAATCTCTGTGTGTGTGCAAGTGCGTGCTGTATTAATGGATATGGTTATACATTATGCTAGAATCACGGAAATACTGACATGCTTGACTAAGTTGTGAAAAATTTGTGAAACTTAGAAGTAGGTCATTTGTATAGGTGTCGATTGGCTTCATTGTACACTGTTTAAGTGTTTAACAAAGTGAGCTTTATAATTGTGGATATTGCACTTAGCAGCCTTGCAAAGAGAAAAATTTATAATTTATTGGCCATTGTGTCATAATAACCTTTTTTCTAGTAGTGAGAAATTGGATAAAATGTTGGTGTGTTTCACAGTCCTTAAATTGTAGACTCTTGCAGACTATAGATGTTCCAATGCCCTCGAATCTAGAATTCTCTTCTTGGAGAGGGAGCTTAATCCTTCCTTAGCAGGTCTTTATCTGGAAAAGAAGCCTTTTGTTGGACCTTCCAGTTTGGTGATTGCTTAGGTTTCCTTGCTCCAATTTAACATTATGATAGTTAAGACTATCAAGGAAATAACTTCTTACCATCCCAATATATTACTCCTTGTAGAAAGAGAACTAATTTTCAATTGCAATACTAGACAAGGATTTTAGTATAATATAGTGAATTGGTAGTTGGAAGGGACAGATGGACAAGTGTTTTTCAGTGAACAAGTATGTGAAGTAAAATAAGGTAAGATAAACTAGAAGGGTTCCTCTAAGATTATTGGAATTAAGGCAATTCCATAATTTAAGGGAGAAAAATTGCACTGGGTATTGTAGTTCTTGACTATAGGTTTGATTCCTTTAAGTGTTAATGCCATATGCACAGATTAATTACTCATTGTACTTCTGCAGCTATTGCCACAGTTGTCACAATTGCCGAAATTCTGAAAAACAATGGGCTGGCTGTTGAAAAAAGTAAGGCGTATATTTTTCTTTTCCGTCTTTCTGCAAAGCAATTATCTAATTTTTAAGTTTATTCATTCTCAAATATCAATGCAGAAATCATGACGTCAACTGTTGACATAAAGGATGATTCAAGAGGGAGACCTGTCCAAAAAGCCAAGGTATGTGAATATGATATCCTATTTGGAAAATTGTTAGGCATGCTTATTAGATATCTAGAACGTGTTTATCTCATCCTGAAATATGCCCAGTTTAGGTGTTAGTTAACAAGGTGAATGTGTATTCTGGTGAAACAATGGAGTTTTGAGTGAGAGATCCCAATTATTCTTGATTTTTCCTTTGCAATTATTGATGCCCTAGTAAATTGGTCCGATTTATTAACATAAGTGTGTATTCTTATATTGGGCTATCTGTTCTGGTAAGGGTTCCAACATGAAGCTAAAATGTTTGTTCAAGCCAGACTGCATTTGTTCTTAGAAAACAGATATGTGGTATGAATTATGAAATTATGCTCCTTACAAATTGATGCCTTGTTTTTTTTTTTTTTATTGGAGATCACTGATTTGAAAAGAAATGCTAATTATGTTATTGATCTTATCTGTAGTGTTTCTATGGTGGCAGTGTGCCATTAAATGAGATTTAAAGGAACAAATTGCATTTCATGGTTGCTCCACAGAAATTGATCCTAAATGTATTTTGAGTTTCAGTGTACTAATAATCATTAGCATTTCGTATGAGCTCTATGTTTATTTTCAATTATTATAAAGATTAATTGCTGATTTAAACTATGCTTATTTGCATTTATAGTTATTTTTCTTGGACCTCCTAGTGAAAAAACTAGGGTTATTCTCAAATTTATTTAGCGTATAACTTTTAGGGTACAAGGTTGTTATCTGACTTCTCAATAGGAGTATTACTTTTTTTATTTTTATTGATTCATTTATTATTATTGTTGGGTTGCAGATTGAGATATTACTTGGGAAGACAGAAAACTTTGATGATTTGATGGCCGCTGCAGCTGAGGAGAGGGAACTTGCAGGTGCTGAGGAGCAAAGCTGAAGTTCTTTGTTTTGAAACTCCTTTTACTTTGTGTTTGGCTTGAATTATGTACTCTAAACTTTGTTGTGGAAATAAATTTTGCCAAAATATATTATTGATGTATGGAATATGTTATGGGAAAGGCATTTGTTGTATGCTTATAAATTCTTTTTCTTCTGAGTCGTCTGGCATATTTGGCTTGTTCTGAGGGCTATGTGCCATCCCCTCTTCCTTCTTGTGCTGATGTTCTTTTTGCCTTTGGGCTTCATGAATCTATTTAGACCACAAAATAAATATAACTGTTTTTTCTTCTGTTTTTGTGTTGGGGGTGGGTGGGGACACCATGTTTAATGTTCAACTCTTATATTTTGGTCTGTTCCATTGTCTCAAAAGGATTTCAGTTACTCATACAGTCATACCATGTTGGAATATTCAACTATATGATCCGAGAACCATATAAAGTTTTTTCCCTGTAATTTTCAAAACAAAGGTGGAATTCACACTATATAAGTACTGATAGGAGAAAAATAAAAACTTGAAAATATTTTACTCTCGTAATATTAAATATGTTGCATGCATAAACTAATATGGTTCATTTTAAATTGAGACTGAGTGAATTGTGCGCCCAGCTGTGCTAAAATTGAACAAGCATTTACACCCACCTTTGATTCCCAAAACAAATCTTTTTGAGTTCTTGACACATCTCCGATGGTATAAGCTTTATTTCTGAACAGTTCGATGCTAGCATATATTGAAGCGTGCCAAGTGAATCTAATGGTACTTCTGTTGAAGACTGCCAAGTGATGTTTGAGTTTAAGAGCCCAAGTGATATATTGTTTCTGAAACCAGAAGCCATACTTACCAACTCTCCAAAATGTCCCTTTGGTCTCTCACCTCTAAACCCAAAACCCTCCACTCTATCTTTCACTCTCTTCTCTCACACTCCAAGTCCCACTACCCTCACTATCACCTCTTCTCTTCTCTCACCCACCAAAACTCACCACCTCCACCATCACCACACCTAGTCAACGAGATCTCACGCATTCTCAGCGACCACAGAGACCCCCACCACGATTTGGAGCCTTCGCTGAACGCTTTGTCTACCCAAATATCCACAAACTTGGTCGAACAGGTTCTCAAACGGTGCAAAAATCTTGGGTTCTCTGCCCACAGGTTCTTTCTTTGGGCTAAAACGATTCCGGGTTTTCAACACAGTGTTGAAAGCTACCACATTTTGATTGATATTTTAGGAAGTAGCAAGCAATATGCTATTTTATGGGACTTTCTTATAGAAGTGAGAGAGTCCAAGTGTTGTGAGATTGGCCCAGAAATTTTCTGGGTTGTTTTTAGAGTTTACAGTAGAGCTAATTTGCCTCGTGATGCTATTCGAGCTTTTAACAGAATGGTTGAGTTTGGGATTAAGCCCAGTGTTCATGATCTTGATCAGCTTCTCTACACACTGTGTAAAAGAAAGCATGTCAAGCATGCCCATGAATTTTTTGATAAAGTTAAGAGTGGGTTTGAGTTGAGTGCTAAGACTTATAGTATTTTGTTGAGGGGTTGGGGAGACATTGGCGATTCGGACGAGGCACGTAAGTTGTTCGACGAAATGATTGAAAGAGGATGTTTGATGGATGTGCCTGCATATAATAGTTATTTGGAGGCTTTGTGCAAAGGAGGGAATGTGGATGAAGCGTATAAGATATTTCGGGAGATGGGGTCAAAGGGAGTTGAACCAGATGCTTGTACATACGCGATTTTCATTCGTGCATATTGTGAAGCGAATGATATTCATTCGGTTTTTAGGGTGCTTGATAGGATGAGGAGATATAATCTTTTGCCTAACGTGTATTCTTACAATTGTATCATCAAGAAACTGTGTAAGAATGAAAAGGTGGAAGAGGCTTACCATCTTTTGGATGAAATGATTGAGAGGGGAGTTAGACCGGATACATGGAGTTACAATGCAATCCAAGCTTATCATTGTGATCATTGTGAAGTTAACATGGCTCTTAGGTTGTTATCTAGAATGGAAAAAGATAACTGCATGCCGGATCGACATACTTATAATATGGTGCTCAAGTTGCTGATAAGGATAGGAAGATTCGATAGGGCAACTGAAGTTTGGGAGAGTATGGGGGAGAGAGGATTTTATCCCTCTGTTTCAACCTATTCTGTCATGGTTCATGGTTTGTGTAAGAAGAAACGTAAACTAGAGGAGGCTTGTAAGTACTTTGAGATAATGATTGATGAAGGCATACCTCCATACTCTACTACTGTTCAGATGTTGAGGGACCGGCTTTTGGGTTTAGGGATCCTTGATCATATTGAGATACTTGCAACTAAGATGGAGCAAAGCACTTCTTGCTCAATACAAGAGTTGGCAAAGTTGATGAGAGGTAATAAAACTTATGTAAAATCGAGAAGTGATGGGACTGACACTGAAAGTGATTGACAAAATGCTGTGTGCATCTTGGACTGGCGGGATCTGCATGAAGAAGTTACATGAGTCTGAAGAGAGCTCTGTGGATGAATTGTCAGGTGTAGCCCCTTCTTCTTCCTGCCACATTTCTATTTGGCTATTGTAAACTGTAGATATTTTACGCTTGCATGTTTAGGCATGCTCAATGAAAAGTTGAGATCAATTTATAAATACCCCTGTCACTTAAATTCAGGATTATATTATTGGAATTTATAATCAGGTGGTGTAAAACAGTACTTGGAGAAGAGAAATCTAGGTATGCATGCCTCTGTTGATACTGGTTACTATTTATACTACTTGTATGCTTTTTCTGGGTAAAGAGGAAAACCCTCACGAGTCACGACCTATAAGGTAAACCCTGGATACGTGGTAAATGAGAAACGTTTCCAACTTCCGATTCTCTGTTATTTAAAGTGTTGGAACGGATTAATGCATTTCTTCATTATTGCAATTTCTGCATACGATTGTTCTCCCAACTTGTACTTTGAAGTGTTTTCACAGTTGCACCTATTGTTTAGTTTTTTTGTGAGTTGCCAATTGATGTGTTCATAGAGCAATATCCTGTTGGAAGTTTGATATGTTGCTTCCATTAATCAACAAGATGTGCTGAGCATGAAAGTCTCATGTGTTGTTGGTGTTGGTTCGAATTACCTTGATTACCGGATCAATTGACATCAAAACTAGCATTGATCAACTTCAAAACCAAGCCAAGATAGCTAATATATCTTATTCTTCTCAACTTCAAAACCACTTGAAACACTACCTGATTAGAGTTGAAACGCAATGTAAGTAAAATGGAGATGAAAGATGGAAAAGTTTTCCAGTACTCCTTTGTGAAATTACAATCAGAATGAATCAATTCACATTGTATATAAATAACTGGTCGTGCATGTCTCTAATTCTTGTCTATAGCAAGAAAAGCAATTGACCCAGAACAAGTACAATCCGGCCCTAAATTTGCTCAATCTACCTCTTTTCTCTTTTGTAAAATTTTAAAGTCACATTTACTCCTGACAGAACAAAGAGTAAACAAAGTTTTTTCATTTTTTCCACCCGTTCTCTACGCTCTCCCCATCCACTCCTTCCTCCCTTGGCGGGAGCCAGTGCCTCAAATACGTTCTAAGGATAAAATTGTAATTTCAATAGAAAAAAAAATATAAATAAGTTAATTTTGAGAGTTGAATAGATGAAAATTTTTTGTGTAACGATAACATCAAATATCTGTAATGTTACAAATTCACTCAAATTATAACGACACTTAAATGTACCATATATTCCATTGTTAACTTGTTACCGATTCATACAATATACAATATTTTCTCAAATGAAAATTAAAAAAAAAAAAAAAAAAACCGGACTTATCCATTGAAAAACCGGTGTCCAATCCGGTCTGGTCCACGTTCCATTCATCTACCCTCCAAACCACCGTTTCTCTCATAATTTCTCGATCTTATAGCAACAGAACAATCCACAGTCAGCTTCTTCTTCTCTGCTGATACTTGTGAGGTCCATCAACCAAACAAAGATTCAGATCAAATTGGGCAACTAAGAAATGAAATGGTGGTGATTTCAGTGAAGCCCCTGTTCAGCATAGTGGTTGTCACTCTCTCTCTCATCCTCGCCGTGCTTCTCTTCTCGCCTACTTCGCCTTTCTACCAATCCTCACTCTCTCGCACTTCGCCCATGTATGTTCTCATAAGCTCTTACTCTGCTTCTCATTTCTATTCTTTTTTAGTTTAGTTTTTTTAATTTTTCTAATAGTTGTTCCTTGGTAAAGTACTAGGAGGAAATCTTAGATCTTGAAAAGTTTTATTGTATGTGTATATATATGTACACTTCATTAGACATGGGCACCAATTGGATTCCAAAGTCTTCCATTTTCTTTAATAAGGATGTGTTTTTTCCTTTTTCGCTTTGTTTTGTCCATGTTTGGTTGCTGTTAATATTAGAATGGAATCTGGGCCAAGTTTGAATTGGCTTTGCCATTATTTGGGAACCGAAACTGCCTAAAATATGATTTTTTTTAATTGACATTGTGGATGCAGAAAAAAATTGGATATATGGAGTGTTGGGAGGATGGTAGAGTGGAGGCCTTGCAAGTGGTGGCTACAAGGGCATCTCACAGGTAATTTCCAACTTATTATGTTTCCTTGCCTGTCTTCTTTAGCAAATATTGGATAACTTGGCAAACTGTGGAGTTTGGAGAATAATTTCATTAAATTAACAGTGAGAGACTAGAGTAATCATAGTAATATTTGCATGATGAAATTCTAATATTTGAATGTTACCCCAGAACGATTTGGGTTTTGTTTGTTATGTGAAAATGTGGACACAAAGCAGGATTTTCAAAAAAATTTGGTATTTGTTTGTGATGGGAATAAAATTAGGAATGAGGTGAGGTTGCTGAATAATTTTTTGATATTCTGAGTCAATCTTAATTGACTATCATTGCAGACAATTGCATTGGTTTTTTGTTGAAATGCTGCAGCTCTGCCATCAAAGAGTAATGGATTCATTCGAGTGGATTGCTATGGTGGCCTTAATCAGATGAGAAGAGATGTGAGTGATTGAAGCATCTTTGTAATTGTTTGTAAAACTGCTCGATTTTGAGTTGCCACTTTGCTAAGCATGGGAAATTATTTATGTGGAGTGCAGTTGTGTGATGGTGTTGGTATTGCCCGTCTTTTAAATGCAACCCTGGTTTTGCCAAAGTTTGAGGTGGCTGCTTATTGGAATGAATCAAGGTAATTGCTGGTTTATATATCATTTACCATGGGATTTCTGAAATACCACCTCTTGTGATTTTCAAAATTTTGATTAACTGTGGGGACTCCTTTAATGTTTCAAGGCAGAGACAATTTACTACTTTACCTATGGAATCGAATAGAATGCCTCTTGCTGTACCTAAATTATTTTGACGATTCTGGTTTATATGACCTCATATGGAGACTAAATGGCTACTCCACTCATTTAGGATAATAACATTTTTTTTATTTGTTTATTTTGCTAGCAATATCCTCTTGTAACTCTATGGTGTCACCTCAGTGGTTTTGCAGATGTCTTTGATGTCGACTACTTCATTCAACGAATGAATGGCTTTATCAAAGTTGTTAAAGAGTTTCCGTCCGAGATTGCAACGAAAGAACCCTTCCATGTAGATTGTAGCAAACGCAAAGGCCAATTTGATTACATTGAAAGTGTTCTTCCTGCCCTATTAGAACATCATTATATTTCAATCACGCCAGCAATGAGCCAAAGAAGGGATAGGTATTTCACTACCATTTTTTCCTTTTTTGGATGTTTTGCGATGAAATTGGAATACTTGTCACTATGAATACATACCTCCGTTTGGGTGAAGGTCAATAACTGTGGCATAAATTTTTCATTAAGGTTTAAAAGTCAAATACAAAAATGTAGGTTAGTTTGTTATCATACCGACTTTTAGCTTATCAGAAAGTTAGGTTTTCTTGTTGAATATGTAGGATGCTTTGTGGTTCTGAGATTAGAATTGCAATTTGTTACATTATGAGTTTTTTAGAGTCTGTATGGTTCGGCCTGGACTCAGAGTCTCAGACTCGAGGTCTGGGTTAGATACCAAGGATGTGGGGCTCGGAACTTCAGAGTCCCCTGCATTCGGGGCTTGGGTCTCTAGAGTCCAAGGTCACCAATTTTGGGTACAGCTGCATAAACAAGCCTCTGAAGTTTGGTGACTGAAAAGAACATACTTAGTGTTCTGATCTTACAATTTCTAATCTTTTAAGTCAACAATAGCCTTCTGTTTTCTGTACTATGTAGGTATCCTCAGTATGCAAAAGCTGCCCTTTGTCAAGCTTGTTACAGTGCATTACGCCTCACTAAAACCTTGGAGAAGAAAGCCTCTGAGCTTCTTGAAGCCATACCTAAACCTTTTCTCTCACTTCACCTCCGTTTTGAGCCTGATATGGTAGCTTACAGTCAATGCGAATACCCATACCTTTCTCCTTCCTCCATTGAAGCCATTGATGCAGCACGGGGAGATAGAAAACCATGGACTGGAGAGCTTGCAAACATTTGGAGGAAACGAGGGAAATGTCCTCTTACGCCTAATGAGACGGCCTTCATACTTCAAGTTCTTTCCATCCCAACGAACACAAACATTTATCTGGCAGCTGGGGATGGTCTGATGGAAATTGAAGGATTAACATCTATTTACACCAAGGTAGTTACCAAGTCTAGCCTTCTAAGTGGTGAGGATTTCAAAAGCATGCATGGGAACACAAAAGCTGCATTGGATTATTACGTGTCTATTAACAGTGATTCATATGTAGCAACATATTTTGGAAATATGGATAAGATGGTTGCAGCAATGCGAGCTTTTAATGGCTTGTACAAGACTCTTTTCTTAAGCAGAAGAGCTTTTGCAGAATTCACTTCTCAGGGTTTGAGAGGGAAGGAATTGATGCAAGCTCTATGGAAGGCCCATAGAGGTGATTTTGTCATGGGCAGAGGATCTGCTTTGCCTGATTGCTTTTGTGAGTTCAAATTGTAATTTCAGATGCCAATTTGATCTTCTGTCCTTGCTGCTGTATGTGCTTTTCTTGAATTCTTTTTGTGTTAGTGCTATTACTAATGTAATATCCTAGAACTCTTCTTATGGCTGTCTTTACTACCTAAGAATTTCGTTTCATCTGTTAGTGAGTTCTTATATGCTTGTGCTGACTTTATAGTTTGTACCTTCTTTTCCCATCCATCTGTCCAAGTTGGCAAATGGGGATCTTGAAATCATATGGAACTGAAAGCATTCTGTTTTGCAGTCATTTGGTTGTGTAAATGAGTTCAAATCAATTACTCTTGTTCAGTCAGAAGATTGAAATTCAGGCAATCCCCCTTTAACATGGATGTAGGAAGGTTGCTTATTATTACACATTAAAGAGAAAAAAAAAATTACCTCCATGGCCAAAAAAAAGAGAAAAAAAAAAATTACCACCCTGTCGAGCAAGATACATCACCCCCTTCCAACATGGATGTACGAAGGTTGCTTACTATTACACATTAAAGAGAAAAAAAAATTACCACCCTGTCGAACAAGATACATCACCCCCTTCCAACAAGGATGTCGAAAGGCTGCTTATTATTATACATTAAAGAGAAAAAACAATAAACATGCTACCCTGTGGAACAGGGTAAATCAAAAGGCAAAAAATAGAAAATAGAAAAGAGGGTTTTTATTTTAGGTTAGAATGCAAGGCATTCCAATCTGTCTCCCCCTTCAATAGGTATCAGCATCATGCATGATTACATAAAAAACATTGGCTCAAGGCTTTCCATCCAGCTTCACTTTCCTGCAAAGCCAATTATATAGCATTTAACAAATTTATAGCTGAAAGTGATATTACATTATTACTTGAGATGCAGATCAATTTTATTTTCTTAATATTTAAGCATTAAAGCCATCTCAAGCGAAGTGCTGATAAGCCATAAGCTTGGCATCAGTTCAAAACCATATTTCCTTTTGAATTATGTCCTGCAAATTTAGACACAGAAAATGATGTACTGATCACACTCAGCATCTTAAAAAGATCCAAAATTCTAAAGTTCTGTTTACCGAAGGAAAGGATGTTGTTAACCAATGTTGTTAACCAATATAGTCTGATGTTTTGAAGTCTTTGTATTCTTTTTGTGATGTTGAATAAGCAAAAGGTTGAGATATTAGCGAATTGGGCCTGAATTTTATATCCAAGCACGTTAACTTGCATGGTTTTCTTCCATAGGCTTTGTACCAAGTAAATCATATTAATTAACCACTGAGTCGAAGAAAATAAATTAAATTTAGATACACATACCTCTGCGGCTCCTAGGAAGACGGTACCAAGATGTTGAAGATGCTGAGGCTGGAGTTCCAGTAGATGGTGTCTCAATTTCCAGATCAGGGATGTCTCTGATCTTCGGTAAATCACCGTCTTCCTTTCCACATCGTTCTATCAGTGAGGGACACTGTTGGATAGACAGATGGTGGAGGGAGGTTGACAGTCCATCCTCTGGCAAGGACTGGAGTTTAGGGCAATCTTCAATGTAAAGATCATTGAGGGAGGTGAGTTTCTTGAGTACGTCAGGGGGGCCATATGACCAAAGCCTTGGGCATGAGACAATACTCAAATATTCAAGAGAGGTTGGGAGTCCTTCAAGTGGCAGTGTCACAAGCTTAGGACAGTCCTTGATGGAGAGTACTTTCAGAGAGGTGAAGCCTTGGAACTTGTCTTCTTGGTTGGATAGATACTTGAGATTTTCGCAGCCACGGATATGCAGTGAGGAGAGGCTGGGGAGACTGGGCCATTTTGGAAGACATATGAGCTTTGAGATGTTTGAAATCACCAAGAAAGTTAAACTGCTGGTACTGGGTATGCTAGCCACTAATGTTTTATCATGACATGCATCCAATACTAAAAGATGAAGCCTTCTTGCGTGGTGTTCATCTGGGAGGGTGCTCAATGACCTGCATTCACTTATTTCCAATTTCTGTGGAGAGAGGTTTGTTGGCAACGCATGCAGCTCAGGGCACTTGGTAATTTTCATTTCCAGCATTTTCCAAGTCCATGGAACTATAGCTCTCTGTCTGCCATCATCGGAATCTATTTCTATTTCATAATATCCTCCAGTCCAGTGCTTCAGTACAGGATTTTCAATGAGTGTTACAAACATCACTGGGCCAGATGGAATTGTATCCAATGATGCACACC
Organism: Dryas drummondii; assembly: GCA_003254865.1. Taxonomy (NCBI): domain Eukaryota; kingdom Viridiplantae; phylum Streptophyta; class Magnoliopsida; order Rosales; family Rosaceae; genus Dryas; species Dryas drummondii. Next base: position 920,674 of record QANW01002708.1, on the reverse strand, counting down.
TTTTGATCTTCAGAGAACGTAGGGTGGGAAAGAACCAGGGCAATTTTGTCAGCTTCGGGCAGCCACTTATCTCTAGTCTGATGAGGAATAGGTACTCCTCTTCCTGCCATTCCTCCAACGCTTGCATATTTTTGAGACGGCATTCTCTCAGGTTGGGTAGCTTGCCAAGAGAGAGGATTCTGGATCTTGTGCAACGATTCAAATAAATACTAACCAGATTCTGGAGCCGTCCGCCTTGCATCCAAATTGGAAATTCATTGCCCCTGTAGCCACAGATTTGGAGCTCTTTGACTTTTGATTGAGGTTGCAGGTCTTCAAGAACCTGAAATGATTTTATTCATCTCATTCAGAGGTATACATAACATTTACAAGAATCAATTACAGCCTAATTGTAAGAGAATCACATGTAATTACAAGCTAACTATAAGCTAATTGCAATCAGTCAAAGCTAAACATAAGGAGGTATAACAGCACCTGCTTTCCAGTGGCTTCATTTTGCAAATTAAGATCTCCATTGCTCCATTCATACACCACTTTATGAATCATGTCCTTTCCTTTCAAGTTAGCCTTCCCTGCATCCACTGCATTTTCCAGCTTTGAGATGTGGAGTGTTCTTGTAAGGTACGCCATGTTCTGCAATTCTTCAAGTTTGTACCCAGTAGTGCAGCCAACCTCAAATTTGTGCAAGTTGTGCAGACCGGTTAGACTCCCGATGCTTCGTGGAAATGTCGAGACCTTGTACCAGAACATGTCATCTAGCTCCAGATGTCTCAAGTTGACAAGATTACTCAGATTCGCGGGCAAACTGAAAAGCCAAGGGCAGCCCAAAAGTTTCAGCGTCTGCAAATTGTAGAGGTTGCACATTGAGTCAGGAAGCCTTTTGATTTCAGTTTTTGATAAATCAAGGTAGTGCAAAAGCTTCAATTTTTCAATTGAGTCTGGCAGTATCTGAAGTGTGCTTGAACTCATGTCTAGCACGCGCATATACTCAAGTGATTCGAATATTTTATTCTGTGCTTTTCCAAAGGCTCTCAAGTGTTGAACTGGAAATAGAAGTGTGCGCAGCCCCTTCAATTCTCTGATTATCTCTAACGTAGGCTGCTCAACTTCTTTCGAAAGCAATGATACATGACGCGGTTTTCCATCAAACCTTCGTGGTTGTCCTGGTGGATCAGTATCTTTCACTTGGCAATAAAAGGGATGGGAAATTGATTGTGCCAAGTCATGGATAAGATCATGCATCAGATACTTTGTCTTGTCGTCTTCGCTTGAGGATTCAAAGAAGAACCTGTCCGACAACTCCTTGAAGTATCCACTCCCTGTTTCTTCAGTCCTCTGTCTGTTTTTAGGTTGAATAAATGCTTCTGCCATCCACAATTTGACCGATTCATTCACATCATATACATAACCTTTTGGAAACAGGGAACAGTATGCAAAGCATTGCTTGAGATGTGAAGACAGTTGATTGTAACTCAATCGAAGAGCAGGCAACACTCCATCGACTTCTACTTCCCATATTTCACTTGTGGCGATGTTCCTCCATACATTTGCATCAGTATTCCCACGTAATACACCTCCCATTTGTTTTGCTGCCAAAGGTAACTTTTTGCACTTTTTCACAATTTCTTTTCCAAGTTCTTGTAAATTGTCGGGTACACTAGCCGCGTTAACAAATGCAACTGCTTTTAACAATGACCATAATGCATCATCTTCCAAGCCCTGCAAGGGATGGGAGGATTTTGCACCAATCGTTTTTGAAACTTGATCGACCCGACTAGTCACCAGAACCCTACTTCCCCTGGCCCCTCGACTTAAGACTTTTGCTAGTTCTTCCCATTTTGGATAATTGTCATTCCATAAATCGTCTAGAACAAATAAATTTCGATTTTTACTCACCTCCTCAAGAACACGAGTTTCTAGTAGGTCATTAGAGAGAAGGTCAATATTTTGACTAGTTAGAGCCACCAGCAATTCTTTCAAAATCTTGGGGACGTCAAAATTTGTCACACAAATCCAAATTTTGTATTTGAAACAACCTTTAACCCTGTCATCTCTAAATACACGTTGAGCAAGAGTTGTTTTTCCCACTCCTCCCATCCCTAAAATAGAAATGAAAGAAACGTTTTCCCCATCACTGGCTTCTTCATCTGATATTAGCTCTTGTATTATCTTCTCTTTAACTTCATCCCTACCGAAAAATGAATCGTGTGAATCTGGGAGGGAGGTAGGTCCCTGTGAATTAGGAATTTCAGTCCCATGCATCGAATTGCCAGTGATGTTTCTATAGAGTTTTCCATGGCGATTTCCTTCCTTTAAAAGTTTATTTAGTTCGGCTACAATTTCTCTTAACTTGCGCGATTGGCCATGCTTGAAGATAGATTTTGAAGCACTAAATGGAAGAGGAAGTCTATGTACCTTGCTTTTCATGTCCCAGAGATGATATTCTGTTGACCAAATGGAGATCAAATCGTCTGCATCGTGAGCTGCTGCTTGGAGCCTTTCAGACCAACCCTTCATGTGGTGTCGATCAGAAGATTTCAGTTGTTTGTTTTCAAAATCCGTAAGCAGATGTTGAATTTCTTGTAAAGAGTCCTTCAGCGTATCCATGTCCTTCTTGAAATTTCGAAATGCAAGAACCTCCGCGGTGGCAAAAGAAATCAATTTTGCCAGTGCAAGCTCAACAACAGGACTTGCAAGGGTCATAACAATTTCAGCCATGCTGCTATTGTCTTCCAAAGTAGAAAATCCAACACACCGAGGAAGAAGACTGTTTTTTGTTTGAGAAGAGATGAAGAAGATTGAAAGAAAGTAAACACCAATCTAGTAAATAGACGTATGATAAACTCTAAATGGCCAAACTAAGTACTTGACTTTTTGCAAAAATAGTTCTTTAATAATAAAATTACATTGCGTGCGTAGTGGAAAAAAAAATATGATAAATGTCATGTTAAGTTACACACCAGTATATTTATATATATATAGAGCTTTCATTATTTCAGTAGATTACTAACATCACAAATGATTTTTCACAAACAATAAATGTAATATAATGTTATTTTCACAAACAATAATTTTTCACGATTAAGACATTTTCAAATGATTGGCTAGGGGTTGATAATGATTAGCCTATGAGGATCCATGCATGTGTGTAATTTTTTGATGCGACTATAATATTGTCATTTATTATTACTAATCTACTTATTTTATAATATGTGTATATTTATTAACACTGTACTCTAATATTATAAACTTATCATTCCTCAAAAAAACATGTTATAACAGGTTAATTGATAACATTACTATTACAGTTACACTAAATCTCCATTAATGCATGTTGCAGTCTCCACTACAAGAAGCATCCTTGTAATTACAAGATTAGTTGGCTGAATGAAAGTTTATAATATCTCCATTGGGTCGAGTTTAATAATGCATAAAAAATTCAAGAAAAAAGGGGTTAACTACTGATTGACTAAGACTGACCATGATTAAAAACAAACCTACGAGGGCCCCATGCATGCGTGTTGCGATCTCAACTGCTGTAAAATACATTGTTGTGCATTGACTATCAAAAACATGGAAGAATTGGTCATTATTATCATACCTACTCCAGAGACTATAAACTTTTCAGTAGTCCTTCCATGCTTTCAATGTACAATAATGTATAGTGGCCAAATAAAAAAATGTACAATAATGTATCTTCAGTAGTGAAAAAATTGAATATTATGCTTCTTGATGTTATAAACTTCTGAATGGTCGAACAATTCATTTCTCAACTTATCAAATAACTACTTAATTCCTCAACATCAAACCACCTTACAGCTCATCACTATATTATTACAAACAGATGAGTTGGAGTTTTTACTGTGATTATATAAATTTCGGAAAAAATATAAAAGAGCTGCAATTTTTGCAGTAGAAAAGTTAATTGACATGCGCTAATTCATGTGTCAAGAGACTAATTATTATAAAGCAAAATACACTCTTTGGTGTTATAAGCTTTACCAAATAAAAAATCAAATAAAATTAGAGTATAGTTGTAACCATATATAAAACCCCAAAATTAGGAAATTAAAAATTAAAAATAAAAAAAACACCCCACCATCTTATTAGAGCATTAAAGTTTCAAATGTGGAGAGAATGAAGAATTATAAAACTGCTAGGACGTAGTTCTCACTTTTTTAAAAAATAACTGGAAGCTAAAAATAAATAAATAAGTCCACATTGCATTAGCGTGTGTAAAGAAATTACTAATAAAATATGCAGTCGGCATTTTCCATAAAATATCAACATAGCTGACAAGCTCAATGACATCACATACCCACTTCACCTTGACATTCTAGATGGTACCAAAATATGAGATTAAAAGATGATTACTCGACTCGAAATAATGCACACCAACCACATTAATCAAATTGCATAAAGTCAACATATTAAGTTGAAGTAGTCAAAGGATACTGGTCGAAGAGCATTTTTGACCAGAATTAAAAGTATGAGTTAGGTTAATTGCTCCTTCCAAAGTGGTAGGTTTTAAAATGTTTAAAGAAGCCTAAGAACCAGGTTCTCTGCTCTTGCATTGTGGTGAAACAATCTAATCATGGCGGATTCTACAAATGGCGAATACCGGGAATTCAAGAAAATGGTCAGTCTGATCGATTCTGATATGAAATTCATTTGAACCTTTTAGTTGCTGTTATTTTTTACCAGACTACTAGGGAACTGTAGTTTAATGTTTGCACATCAATTCATCATCTGTAATGGCTTTTCTGCAGCTTATAAAAGTTATAACTATATATTGTTCATATATTCTTTTTACTCCATTGCTTTATTATGAGAACAAAATGCTACTAATACAGAATCACCCATCAGTCTGGTGAATACCCGAAAAAAAAAAAATGGTATTGGAATTTGGAAAACACACTCAGATCATCATAGCCTGTGAATTAGCGTATGTATAACGAGACATAAATCATTGTTATACAGCCTGTTGAAATGTAAAGAAACATAAGTCATAACTCAAGTGACATGAGATGGATGGAATGAGAGTAGAGATTTAAGTTAAAACCTCCATATATACTTAGATAATAACATATTAGACAAATGCTGCTGATCGATCGTTTTTTTCCTTTCGATTGTTGTGTATGCAGAAAATATGGGAAGAGAAGAAATCTAGAAACAAATCCATTATGTTATATGCAAGGAAGGTGAATATCTATTTGGCTTATCCTCCTCATCCTAATTATTGGGTTTGGGATTGTTATAAAGAAACAAGGTATGATAAACTTCACAAACGCAATAATATTACCCTTCTTTCAGGCACCATAATATATGATAGATTTTTTGAAATTTGCTTTCATGCAGTAAAGAGAACATCGAGGTAGCCAAACTAAAGTCTGTATGCTGGCTAAATATGAGAGGACGATTTAAGACGTCAGAGCTCACACCAGGAGTTGTTTATGAGATTGCATACGTAGTTAAATTAACTAATGGAGCATATGGATGGGAACTCCCTATTAAACTCTACCTCAAACTCCCAAATGGAAGAGAACAAACGCGCCAATATAGTCTACTCGATCTGCCCAGAGGAGAGTGGATAGAGCTTAGTGGCGGCAGTTTTAAGGCTGAGAAAGGAGAAACTGGAGAAGGGTGGCTTGATCTCGATGAACATGGCGGACACTGGAAAGGTGGACTTATCATCAAAGGTATTGTTATCAGGCCCAAAGGTTGAGAAAAATCATGATTGTTTATATATGTTAGTAAATAGTAATCAAAATGAATGTACAAATATCCATATGTATGCTTGGGATCTCAAATAAGCTTATAAAGACTGATGAACTTTTGTTGCTCATTATTAATTATGTCGTGTGCTATTCTTAATTCGGTTTCTCTAGCTAGACATGGATATTGATTTATAGCTCAACACTTTCTCTAGCTAGACGGGCATTTGGTGTACATGAAATTGTATTACTCTTTTCTTTTTTCTTTTTCTTTTTGCTTTCTAAGCATTATGAAAAAATGAGCAAACCCTATGGGATTTTCTTGGTAATTATCTGATGCATGCGTGATGGAGAAACTACAAATACCCCATGGATTGCTAGGTGCTTTAGGAGGCCTACATACTTCATGCATGAAATCAAACGGGGAGGAAGTGTGTTGTATATTGACTATTAATTTGTAAACGAGTGTTAACCGAAACATCCAATACTCATATGCATAAGAAATAGAGAGCCTCTTCCCCCTTTGAATTATGTAATGACCAACTATATCAGCACAAATGAATGATTTAACCAAAATTCCTAAGCATTAATGAATTTAATAGCTTACATAATGCGATTGTTTATATACCATTTTGCTTATCTGGACAAGTAACAAGTTAGCATATTCGAAAGGTCAGAGCTATTCAGATCATGCTATATGAAACTGATGAAGAAACTAACGTATGTAACCACTTCCTTCACGGCTTCACCACCCTGCAGTAAAATTGATTATAATTTTTCCTCGCCTGGCAACCAAAAAAGAGGAGCACACTGTTAACACTATTATTCTCAACTACAGTCGCATTTTTGTTTTCACAAAAATGGATAAATAAATAAAAAAGAAAAAGAAAGAAAGAAAATGCCACAATTAACAGACAAATTACATCATCCCTTACATACCTCAAAAGCAAACTCACATTTGCTCCAAAATCCTGCTCACATGTATGATTGCTTTTGTACAAAATAATTACAGCTAATCTACAAGTATATGAACTATTTGTACTTGAGCGGCACCAAACTGCATGCACAAACACCATAAGGTAAGATTAATCTATGATCAAAGGAAACAACCTTCAGCTATCAAATCCCAAATTTGTAATCTGTGAAGAAATTTTACCTGCGAAGAGACTTATACAAAGAGTCGCAGAAACTCATTCGCATCCTTGAGAGATGGATTTATCAAGTCACACAACTAGCAGAAAGCATGTCCAAAAGAGTACCTCATTCATGATATAGTAACCATTCAAGGTATGCTGGAGTGGCAAATTAACCACTCGTTGTAGCACTAACCTACCTCAACTGTTCTTGATCTTGAGACTTAAAGTCTTCAAACAACGACTGCAAAATAAGTGTAGCTTCAGATGTTCTTCCTTGATGTAAGTAATCATCTATTATATGCGAGTATTTGACGGCATAATGGAGTTCCCGTTCCTTCACGTTAAAAGAGATGATATTCTTCCATTCTTCTGATCTTCCTTCCACACAAATACCATGTAGCAGACCAGCAAAAGAAACAGAATCTAGAAGGATGCCTTTATTTATAAGCTTATCACACAACTGTAATGCGATTTTAACCATTCCATAATGGCAAAGGCAAATGATAATGGAATTATTAGCAGCAGCCTTTTGAAGCCATCCATCTGATATCATCCTTCCAAAAAAGTCCAGAAACAGAGATTTCTCATATTCTTGAGACTCATTCACTTGCTTTGAAATTCCACTAGGTGCATTATTTGTGAACCCATTAACCAGATAATGGAAGGCGGCATCATTAGGAATGCACTTGTTCTTCAGCATTAGTTCAAAAAAGGAGGCTGCCTTTGCAAGTTTACCTTCTCTGCAAAAGCTCCCAATAAGTATGCTGTATGTGACTACATTTGGCTCCAAACCACAAGATTGCATCTCTCTGAAAGTTTGTACAGCTCCACTGGAATCTCCCTTTTGGCAAAACCCATGGATCAAGGAGGTGTATGTGACCACATTTGGCTTGCATCTCCGTTTCACCATCAATCCAAAAAAATTTAGTGCAGCCTCCAAGTTATGCTGCTTGACATATCCATCGATTATTGTGGAATAAGTGAACTCATCAGGATGATGATTCCCTTTCCTCATTTTTTTAAAGCATGACAGTGCATCCTTCATCATTCCAAACTTGCAGAAACCTTTAACCATAGCATTGTACCCCACAACACCAGGGTCTAGACCCTTTTCAATTGTTAACTCAAAGATTTTTTTTGCCTCCTCAAGGTTCCCATATCTGATTAATCCATCCACCAGAGTGGCATAAACAAATGCATCAGGTGTTATATTTTGGTCAAGCATCTGAGCAAGCAGCAGCTTGGCAGTAGGAAGCCTCCCTTTCTTGCAAAGGCCACTCATCAATATATTGTAAATGACAGCATCAGGCACTACTCCATTTTCCATCATTCTGTCTCGGACTGCCAATGCAACATTGACTTCCCCAGAAACGACAAGTCCATGGATGAGAGCCCCATAAGAAACCAAATCAGGTTTGTGTCCTCTTTCTGTTATTCTAATAAGCAAATCCAAGGCCCTACAGTGTTCCCCTTGTCTGCAATAGACATGAAAAAGAGGAGTATAACTAAGCGCATTTGGCACCAATCCCCTCTCCATTGCATGTTTCAAAAACTGCTCGGCTTCCTCAACCTTCCCATCTTTACATGAACTATGCATCAAAATATTATAGGTTGTAATATCAGGCTCACAACCACTCTCAATCATCATTTTTACAGTCTCCACTGCTTTAACCAAGTTACCATGCTTGCATCTAGCATCAACAACATTGTTATGTACTTGAACATTGATATTCAAACCTCTCTCCTTCATTTCCATTAAAAGCCGGTCAATCGCTTCAAACTTTCCTTCTTTGCAATACCCATTTATCAGAGCTCCAAAAGTTTCCAAGGTGGGCAAAAACCCCTTCAATTTCAACTCTTTTAAAATCCCATTAGCATTTGCAACATCACCTTTCTTGCAATATCCATCAATAAGTGTATTGTAAAACACAACATTTGGCACACAACTCTCTCCCCATCTATCCTCTATCAACTTTCTACCTTCCTCAATCTTCCCTTCCCTACACAAACCCCTCACCATGATACAAGTACTATAGTTATCCATAGATACATGCTCACCATCACCTTTCTCAGCCATTTCATCATACACCCGGCGTGCAACATCAAGTCTCCGATTCTTCACAAGCAAGCTTAGCAATGAATTGCACGCCAAAACACTCGGAACACAACCATACAACTTCACCACAAAATTGTACAATTCAAGAGCCTTATCAACCAACCCAGAATCTGCATATGCTCGAATTACAACACTCAACGCCTCACGGGTCGGCTTTACTTCTTCCAATTTCATACTCTCCATCGCCAATTCAATTTCCGAAAGCACCCTAAACCTCCCCAAAAGCTTCAAAAGCGAAGAGTACGCAAACCCATTTGGAGAGCAACAGTAGGGTCGCTTAAAAGCCCAATCAAAGAACTTCAAACCCAGTTCTACATCATGTATTCGGTCTAAAACCAAATGGGCAACGTCCGAAACAACCGTTTCGGTTTCGGAGAATTGGTTTTCGAGAGATTGCTCCCACTGATCGTCGGTCCTGAGGATTTGGATGGTGTCATTTACTATTTGCTTGATGTGGGGTGGTGAGTAAGAAGATACAAAAATGGGTTTGCGGTGGTGACGGGGTTTGATGCGAGAGAGAAGGGTCTTAGACATGTGATTGTGAGAGTGTGAGAAGGTTTGGCTTCTTTGAGGCTTTGTGTGAGTTTCAGAGGTTTGGAAATGGAGGTGTTATTGCAGTCAAAGCAGGGGTTTGCTTCACAGAAGAAGGCGCTAAAATTGATTTTGCATTTTCAAATATTATGCAGCATAATTTATGCTCATCGGTTTTAAATTTTTAATGTCCCTGTATTTGCTATTTTGGTATCATCCGTAAACGACACTATTCTTTTGCCGTTTCTTTCTCTATGCAACGACAACGTTTAACTGTATGAGTATTTTTCTTTGGTACAATAACATACAAGCGAAGAGGGTCAATTCGACCAAAAAAAAAGAGGGTCAATTCTTATTGGGAGACAAGTTTATTTATTTGGCAAAAAGACCTAATGAGATATTCAATGTCAAATCTTCCTATGGTCATAGTTGTTTTACAATATAGATAATAATATATAAAATCTTGAATTATTTACTCATTACCAATTAATTTGGTAATAATGAGTTGAATGCTCTAAATTTCAAGCAAAAGATCTGCCTAACTCAAGATATGGACCTGCCTATGGTAATGGTATTTGAAAGGTGCCTCTAAAAATCACAATCTTCTTATGGCTGTTGTTGATAAAAAGCAAGTAGCTCATGCACCAATGAACAGAGGGTTAAAAGGCTAATGACTGATGATTCTTCCTGCGGTATAGAGCTGACACTGCCACAGAAAGGGTCACTTTGGGCATATTTGAGCTGAGGTTTGCCATCAGGGGTCATAGAAATGGTGACCGGATGTGTGGTTTTGCTACTAACTTTGGCAGTGGTCAAGGATTAAGTGTGAAAAGTTGAGTTATGGGCTTATTTATGGGGGCTCAAATAGCCAAATTGACTTGGGACAAAAGCTACTCTGCAATCCTTGTTGAGGTTGATTCTGCCATGACCATCACTCTAGTAACTTAAAAGTCCATTGAAGACTACCAAGTCTACTATTCCTTTATAGAATCATCCTGGGCTTCAACAGTGTTGTAAACAAGTTAGAATCGCAATCTCTGTCGTCTATAGAAAGAAAAATAAAGTGGCAGATAAGTTGGCAAGCTAGGATTACCCTTGGATTTGAATGGACGAATATTTATATTTATCTTACTATATATATGTTCAGACTGATACATATCTTCTATGCTTTGGTTTTTATGAATTCCAGTAGGGTGCTTTCATGGACAAAGAGAGAGCATCCAGTGCAAGTCAATAGAATTCTATCGATTGCTATATGGTTAACAATTCTGAACCTGAAACATGTATAATGTTATACCAGAAGCATGTATAATGTCATACCAGAAACAAGTATTTACAACATTTCAACAATGTGATGTATTCTCCAACATGGCCAATACTGAACTGGCAAAGGCTAGACCCAAGTCGGCATGAGGGAGAGAGATTCATGTTGGTTAAAATTTACAATTTAATGCAGAAAAGGGGGTGCAGCCCATGTTACATTTGAAAGCATACAGAAATAATCTTATCATAGACAAAACACTACTTAACTTCGAAAGCCAGTGCAACTGTAATAAGAACAAGAGTCAAGCAGCCAATAGCAAATTAGCAACCCGTCTGAAAGTGCAGGAGCGATCACAAATCTCCTCTGATACCAAATATCCAAGAGCTGAAGAAAGATCTGCGACTTAATGTGAAGCAAATAATCGCACAAAAATCAACATGGGAACAACAAGCTCTAGCTCATGATGCAGCGACTCAACTTCTTCAGACTACCATCTTTTAATTTTCCTCTGAATCCACCAAATCAAGTGTGATGAAATCACTCCCCAGCTTGCTGCAGTTCCCTTGCTACAGAACAGTTCAAGCCAACATTCTGATCAAAGACATAATCCACTCATCTAGAGATCACTTTGCTTCTACATGTAACACCAATTCTCAATAAAATGGCCCACTCTATAAAAGTTGTCGCTTAGAACAGTTCTCCACAAAAATACAAAAAGGAAAAACACACAACACGAAATCAGAAAAACCAAGGAAAGCTATAGATCAAAGACATATAGTCATGCTACCTATTATAAAAAAAAGGTCTTGAGGCTCATCCCACTGACAGATTTATTATCCTTCTACCTGAAGAAACTTTGATTCACCTTGAAGCAGGGTGAAGGTTGTTGTGTATTTTTCTATAAAACAAAATCATAGAAGAACAAATATTGATTATATAGGGGGAAGGAGAGAAAAATATTATAGTTCAAAAAAAGAAATCAGACTTTTATATACAGCAAAAGGTCTATCCAGTTAGCCCTGTGAAAATCTTTTATGGATAAATATTAGCACAAAGAGAAATATCGCAAAAGGAACATCAGTTTATGCTTTCATCAGGTTCCTCTTTTTTTTTTTTTTTAATTATGTTTTTATATAAGTTTTTACCCAGTTCCTCCCATGAAAGACACATGCTAAAATGATATGGTTGACTCTTTCAAAACACTCAACAATTTATAGACCTTTTTCTAGGGACTACCCAAAAAGTGTCCATGAGAACTTGGATAGTAGGACTTTAGAAATTCCCTAAAGCTTAATAGTTATGCAAGCATTAAAACATCTCGAGAAAAAAAAACCCCAGCCATAAAATTAACCATCGGTCATTTTATATCCACATGTGTTACTTTTAAATAACAAGTTTCATGCTTATAATGTAAGACACAACAATAATAATCAAAGGAGTCTGAATATTTATGTAATATTAATGAAGAATACTTATTTCATCATAATTCAAAATATTTCAAATTACCAATATAAGCATTTAATGATATCTAATGGGGATGACTTTGCCATTATTCGCTGACCATTCTGTTCTTCACCACCAAAGCTGAAAGCACTGAAGAGACAATCAAAATCAGAGAAGCAAACTACCCGACAGTTAAAAAGAAGAGGATGACTACAACATTGAAGGAGAGCCATTGTGCAATGAACTTACAACGAATTTGGGGGACGGCTGTCCATTCAGAACTCCATTTAATCATGGACTTTATTGAGGAAGTACAACAAATAATTGAAGAAATGAGGGTGTGCCTTTCGTATGAGTAAAAAATTCATGTCCAATTAGTTCTGCAAATTTACAAATGAGTTGAGAAAAAAGAATAGCAGCTCTTTTTGAGCTCTCTGTTACATAATCAACCACTTTCTAGTTTTCCAGTTCCTCAGATTAATTCACTTTTTGGTCAGAATGGTTTGCAAAGCACCCAATTGTTTTGAAGAAAATGGAGGCACCCTTCTTCGAACCAACGTCATGATTGCCTTAGCCTTACCAAGCTGCTTATTCTTCTTTAGGCCTTCAAACAATGTATGAATGGTATCCACATTTGGATACCAATTTTGTTGCATGCAGTCTTTACACATAGTATATGCCAAATCAAAATCCCCTCCTTTACAAAGATAATGAATCATGGTCTGATAAATTTTAATATTGGGCTTGTACCCCTTGCCATGTAGAGCAGAGTACACTCTTTTGGCCATTTCAAGATACCCAGCCTGGCAAAACCCTTTGATCACCAAATTATATGTAACCTCATCAGGTGTTATCCCAATATTCTGCATCAAACCCATCAATCTGTTAGCTTCCCATGCTCGTCTCCTATAAACCAGAAACTGGATTCTAACATTGAAAGTTGCAAGATTAGGCAAACACCTCTTAAGAACCATAAGATTCCACAAACCATTACCAATCTCCCACCGGTTTTCTTTATAAAATGCTGATATCAGTGTTGTATACGTAATGACATCTGGTCTTATTCCATTTTTTTCCATCTCTAACATGATCAGATATGCTTTAATCAAAATACCCATTTCACAAAAAGCCTTGACAACAATATTAACTGAAAATATGTCCAATGCAATGTCAAACTTCTCTGGAACCTCGTCCAAAAATTCCTCAATGGCTCCTAAATCACGGGTTTGAGTCAAAACCTTAAGTGCAGCATTGAAAGATTTAACAGTCCTACAACAACCATATAAATGCATATCACAAAAAGTATCAATAGCATGCTTAGTCATCCCAGCCTTACCATACAATGTTATAATCCTCATAATGAACCCTTCTCGCCGACCTTGGGGAAGAGTCTTCTGATGCTCAAGCAAATGCTCAATGTAATCAAACCGGCGAGCTCCAGCTAGCCGAGAGACCGTGTCTTCAAATGCAAAACGGTTCTCGATGACAAGCCTATTGTGAGCATTGGCATTAAATAGGTCGAATAGCTTTTCAGGGTCTCTCTCAGCTTTAAGCTTAACAAGGGCAGGTTCTTCTAAGGGTTTGGTATTGAAAACTTGATTGGACACAGCTGCACGACACTCACTCGAAACTACAGCACCCGCGGCATGACAAAATCTGCGACTCGTTCGCAGAGAGAGCATGTTTTAGGAGTTTTCTCAGATTGAAACATACCCATCCATCAACATCCAGATTCCACACAAACCATTATGAAAAAATTTCCACTGCCCACTTCACAAATCGGCAAAACCAGAAGAATAAACACCCAATAACCAAGAATCAGACTTTATCAGATGTTGTTCTTCAAATTTTCTCAAAGTGGAACATACTCATTAGCAGAAATTAATATTCTAGGCACCAACCTGAGAAAAGCTTTACTACCCATGTGCCAAAACGAAGACCCAGAAACGTAAACACCGAAAGTGAATCATATACCATAATCAAATTATATTACCAGAAGACATTAAAGCATATAACTTTCTTTTTGTCTTTGATGGCTGTTTTTGAATGGGTGGAGACTAAGAATGAAAGCTTGGAATGTAGCAGATAGAGAGAATGAAGATTGGAAAAGAGAGGAGTTTAACATGGTGGATCTGCGCGAGAGCTCATTATGTTCATAGTAATAGTTCGTTTGGGCCTCGGGGGGTTTTTGGGGGTTTAGGTTTTGTGGACTGTGATGGTACAGCGAGGGGGTCCATGGTAAGGAATCGTGGACTGCTTCTTTTTTTATTATTATTATTATTTTTTTTTTTAGGAAAGGAATCCGAATCGTGGACTGCTGAAGTATAATATTAGTTAGCTACTACTTGGTAGTTGGTAACTTGGGTACTTCCGTACTTGTCTAAAAAAAACCGAACATGAAAATAACTATGAAAAATTTGAAAACTATCCGCAATTTAGATAAATTATTGTGTGTAACTATAACACGTGACATAATGACGTAGTGTTATTAATCCATTCAAATTATAACACGTGTATAATAATTAAGTTTTAAAACCCTAAAATTTAGAAAAAACCTTTAAAATCGTATATGTGTTATAATTTTAATGGATTAGTAACACCACATCATTATACCACGTAGTGTTACTGTCACATATAATAATTTTTCTATAATTTGTACTTCCATTTAAATATTGTTAGCCATTTTAAAAGAATTTATATATATATTATATAACATTCAAATAATTTTTTTTTTGTTACATCGTACGAATTTGAACCATGAACCAAATTTAATCATAATATTTATCTCATTTACCATCACCACTTGGACTAACCCCAAAGGCTTAACATTCAAATAATATTTAAACTCTTATCCAATAGTACTCAAATACTCCTCCAGTAGTGTTTGAACTCCGTTGAATAATGCTCTAAAGCCTCTAATGCTTTTGGGAGATTCGAGCAGGTCTCGATGGAAGCTCAAACATTGTCCGAGGATTAGATTCTAAAATTTTAAAAAAATAATTACTAGTCTTTAATGAAAACAAAAAAAAAAGTTTAATTTTTAAGATTTCTCAATTATAGTTGGAAATAGAGGAAAAAACCGAAAAAAGAAAAAGTACTTCTATGTAGAATGTTGCAGACCATTACCAATGGTTGATCCCGTTGATTATCTTCTTACGATCTATACAATATTTTTTGTATTAATCTAGAAAATGAAGATTCAAAATTGCAACCTATTTTACATTACAAATAGTTGGTATGTTTAAGTTTAATGAACACTTCATATTTTTACACAAAAATTTCATATAGAAGAAATTATCATAAATATTCCATGTAGCAAATCCATTTTGTTTAATTTGTATGTATGTGTGGCGAAGGAAAAAAAAAAAATCCCATAAGAAACCCAAATTTTGTTCTTTAAGCTTACATTTATCTGAAATACTTTTTTTTTTTTAACTTAAAAGTCATCATAAGCCAATATCTAAAGAACAATACGAATTAGAAAATGTGATCATTTAATATAAATGATAAAAGGGAGAAATTATTCTGTATAACCGCTATATTGACACGTGGTATAATCAATCTATTTGTTATAATATGAGTGGATGTTATTAATACTATACCCTATTAATATAAACACATCGTCGAGTAATACCCTTACACGTTGGATTGGTTATACAACGTAGTGGTATATCGGTTATACTCTATAATTTTTCGATAAAAGGGGATTACTTCTAATCATAAAGTAGTTAGATGTTCAAACATTTCAACCATTTCATCAACAAAATAAAACGAAACATACTTCAAGAAACTGTTAATTTTATCCAAATCAAATCAAATTAGTGGAGTTTTTTTCTAATAAAATTAGTGGTGTGACATGAAGTTTGCTAGTAAAGTAAGGTGGGGCTTTGAATTGGATGAAGCACTTGGTATAGAGTCTATAGCCCCAACAAGTTATATTATGGACATGCAATTTGGAGTGAGCAAAATGCCTGGTTCCTTCCCATTCATAGAGCCACTTGGCCGGTGAGCCCAAAGAGACTTCTTCATACGCCAATCCCTTTGGGTTAAAAAAGCAAAGATATATCTCCCAGTCCTTGTTTTCTAACATTTCTCTAGCAGAGAAATGAAGAAAACAAGACAGGGAAACAGTACCCAAGTCGAATAGCCAAGTTCTCAGCCAAATTTGGTTCCAAAAAAGAGATTTAAATGAAAGTTAAAATTTTAAACATTAACCAACTATTCTGCTGTAATCTATCATATATAAATGTTGGTCATACAATGTGAAATTTAGCAGATTCAAGGCAAGGATCAGAGACACTGGCAACGATGAATGGGTCCTTTTGGGATTTACCACGCCCACAATTTGCTTCGTCTAGTCCTTTGAAGTTATAACAAGCAGCCCCAATGCACCAATTAGAATATACTGGACAAATGAAACAGAAGGAATTACTTCCTGATATGAATATGTCATCTACATGTTTGTGCATGTTTTGTCAAGCCTTTTCTGGAAGAGAGACATACCTTAATAATAGGCTTTTCAGTCATAATAATTGTGACCCAGCCAACATAAGGTAAAAACCTGAAAATGATAGCAAGTGATAAAATTTGTGAACAAAAGGCATGCAACTTCCTTTTTCTCAGCCATGATATGTCTTGATTTTTTTGAAAGAAAAAAAGTGATAAGAATCAATATAATAGATTTAAATATTGAGTAATGTTCTCAAATCATTTTAGATAATTTTCTTTGCAATGCAGTGAAAAGAAGAAATTACAGTTGAATATAACATGTACAGCTACAAAGGTTGGGAAGAAAACAGGAAAAAAAAAAAAAAAAGGAAACTTTCAAAATCTTGGATCATTGAAATGTGCCTTCAAGATTAACCTTGAAATCTTGACCCAGTAGCACAACATGATAAGTTCCCCAAGTCCCATTAGTGGAAAGATGCCCAAAAAAGAAGGACATGCTTTCTTTTGTAAGAAACGAAAAAGGAGGCAACAAGAGCTCTTACCCTACAGCTCTGCCCATGATATGATGCCGTTGAAGCCACAGCTGACCCTGAGCATACAGAAGTCTGTCGTCCCCATAATTGTTATCTCCTGAGAATAACATAGATAAGGGGTGACCATGTGAGTAAAGTAGGCACTTAGCAGGAAACCAACACAAATATCAGACAACATGTTTTGAAACTGCAGAAATGCTGAGGTAAAAGCAAAAATATGTATTATGACACACGTCCACAGGTTTTTTATTGACCAAGATTCGGGGGGGGGGGGGGGGGGGGGATTATATCAAGCAAACCAACTATTTACATATATTCAAGAAACAGGCACCTTTTGTAAGGACATCAACTTCTCCAGTATCTTCTCGTTCATGAACCTGCAAAAATCATTGATCATCAGTACTCACTGGACAATGCGATGGCAATTATCCACCGACTATGAAATAAGGAAAAGAAAAGAAATAATGGCAGGTAATTCTGGCAACCATCTAATAGAGTAATCTACATCAGGGATGTATGTGAAACTTACTCCTGATTTAGTATGACCCTTTTGAGGAACATCTCAATCTCTTTAGGTTCCTTTACAACTAACCCAATAGGTCCAAGGTGTATGCCATGAAAGAATGATTCTATGGCCATAATTTAAACAAAAATGTGATGGAGGAATAACCAGATATGTGAGCTTAATTTTCATACTTTTGATGCCACAAAGTCTTCTTGGAGATGTAGAGCATCAGATGATTATAAAACATATGCCTAATCTTGTTCTCTCAGAATCTAAAATAGAGTACCATCCCCCCCCCCCCTCTGAAAAAACCATTATTCTTTTCATGAAGGTCAAAAGTAAGAGACAGCACCATCTCATTTCAAAAACCACTAGTCAAAATTATTTAGCAACCCCAAAATGCATATTCTTTACCTTAATGACCCGATGGACAATTGGAATTTCACGGCCCTGGAGAAAATAGACAAAGGAGAACATATTAGCATTTACTTCTCAAAAAGGAGAGCACATTATCATAAATAGTGGCACTCTATTGCTATCTTAGGTTTATCTATAACATGAATGCTTAATCAATAATTTGAAAAAAAAAAAAAAAAAAAAAAAAAAAAAAAAAGCAATAGTGCTAGTGAAAATATATGTACACTAACTAATGGATGAGACAAATCCCATTCATAATATTAATAATTTACAGCGTTGGGTCAAAATTATTGGAAAGAAGAAAATTCCAATGTTTACTATTGGGACACAGAAAAGAAAAAAGTTGAATAATATTAAAATTAATCATTAAATAATGCCTTACTAGTATATACCCTTTATTATTAAGACTAAAAGCGAGATATGATGATGGTTTAAGAATATTTGGAAAAGAAATCAGAATGAATAATGAAACAAGCCTGATGAATACCAAACATAAAAATATGAAATAAAAATTAAGAACAAATAAAAAGAATGAAAATCCCTTACATCAACATTGAAGACAACAATTTCTCCTGCACGAATGGGATCTTTACTCATGTGCAAGAACAAAATGTCCCCCTAAAAACCATATCAGTTGTTATCATTAGTTAAGCAGCACAAGAAAAGTAGATACAGAATGAAATAAAATTTCCAAACAAGACATCAATTTTTCTTCACCAGAAAAAGACCTTAGACAAAAGTTCTTGAATAAAATAGGCACCAAATTTTCACTTAGAACGATAACTATTCACAGATATGCTTACTGAAACAACATGGAAAAGAATTTATAAATTTATTCATGAAAACAACCTATCGCCAAACATTATCAGACAAATAAAGATGCATTAGCTGAGGAAAAGTTATAAAAGGGTGCATTCAGGTCAAAGCAGTAGTTGAAAAGGAGAGAGAATTTCAAACTGCACGGATCTTTAAGACAGAAGAACAATAAGCTTTTCTATGTGTGCTGCTTAAAGTTGAAGTTTGATCTGGTAAGGGTGCCAGTTCTTAGAAAGCAAAACCTCCCACCCACATCAATTCAGGCTACTGGTAGGAAAAATTAAGAGAATTGTAGAAATGTAAGGAGGTTGACCTAAGAGGGAGAGAGAAAAAGAGAAATAAATAGAGCTCAGAGCTCAGAAGAAACACCAGAAATGACCATGTGGAGGACGACATGATGTCCTAATGAAGTACATTCTACAAATTAGAACCTTCTCCAGAAGAAGGAGGCCCTTGTACCTAGGGGGTTCCTCCGCAGTTAACAACTTGGTTCTGTACATTTCTAAAGAGAATAATCGAGTTACAACGAAGAGGAGTATCAAGCATCACTTCCTCAAAGACAGATACTCTAAAATAAGAAAAAGGATAATTTTTTTCTCCTTCTATTGATATTGTAGAGCATGCACATGCACAATCCCTCTTTTCCAATAAAATTAGCTCTACATATGAAATCAATTAGCCAAAATGAATTAAACTAACAGTTTAAGACTTAAAATCAGAAGACATGCCAAAACTACAGTGATCAAAATATTATATGGTACCAAGCCATTGAAGCATTCATGCATTACACTATCTCACCCTCTTGAAGCCAGGCTCCATACTTCCAGACAAAACAACAACAACAGGAGATTCACTGCCGGTAACGCACATCAAAGCCTTCCATATTATAAGCGCAGATGTGACAATCATTCCTGAAACAGAATTCAGACAACACAAAATATAGTATTAACAGACGATTTTACGAAACCACAACATCAATCACTGTTGCAAAACCCGAGTATGATAACACAGTGAGATTTAAAAATATGCAACCAAAGTTTAAAATTATTACTAATTAACTAAATTGAAACAAAATAAAAGGTACAAGACTCAGCATTTAATAATTGAATCAAACCCACAACTACTTTCTTCGAATCTTTGATAGTTTATTAATACCATTTTAATTATTGTAAAGCTCAGTTCAGTGTGAAGNGAAGGTTTTCTCCCAAAAGCCCCCAAAAAAAAAAAAAAAAAAAAAAAAAAAAGTAAACGTTGAAAACAGCAAATTCTGATGACAACCCACATTTTCTAATAACCCAAATGGAGAATAGATGGTATGAATTCCTCACAATAAGACCCAGAACGAGAAAAATGGATAGAGGGAGAGAGAGAGGGAGAGAGAGACATAAAGAGGGTTTAAGAGTTTACGAACCGAGACTGACAGCCTGGGTGAGGACCTGCCGGATCTGAAGGGATTTGATGGAGTCCACGGTCTCACCGATCCACCCCATTTCTTTCTCTTTGCCTTTTACCACCGTTCTTCTTCTTCTCCCTTTGTTTTTGTCTGATAGAGCTACAAAAAGCCGTACTTATGGGCCGTTTCTTCGTGTTCAACAGAAGCCGTTTATTTAGTCTTTGGTACCTTTAAGAAAAAAAAAAAAAAAAGTATTTTTCTTAGAAAAAGAAAACAATTACAAGAGTAATATTTCATTGAAATTACTGAAAAGAATTAGAACCAATGTTACCAATGAGGACGTGCCATATCAGCAAAATGATGTGGCAAGCTTTGTAGATTTGCTATACTATACCTTCTAAGTTCTAAATATGGTAACTAATAAAGACAGATTCTGATTTGTGAGAGTCATGGTTTTTTTCGGATGTGATTTTATTGTTGGACTCAGTGTTTTCGTACCAAAAACATTATGTAAGGTGTTTTAGTTGTAGAAAGTGAGACGTAAGTTTCGACACGTTAAGGCATAAATTTTTCGGGACACATATTTTATAATAAAAAAATTATAAATATATATAACATAAGATCCAAAATCTAAAAAAACTAACTAAAAGATAGACTGAAAAACAAATTACTAAATATGATTTGAACACAAGACCAAGTAAAGAAACAATGCCTTACCCACTGGACCACTAAACTCTTATATGTTATTGTCCCATAAAATATATTTATACACATACTAGTTGTTAAATCAGTATTAATGTTATTTAAGATATTAAGTTAACTTATTAAAACTTCAATTTCAAATTTTTATCTTCTTCTTCTTCAAATTTTTGCCGCCGCCAGAGAGAGCTCTCTCTCTCTCTCTCCTATCTCTATCTCTCTCTCTATCTCTCTCTCTCTCTCTCTCTCCTCCCTATCTTTCTCCTCTCTATCTCGATCTGTCTCCTCTACTTTTGTCACTGCTCCTACCATCGATTGCCTCTGCGCCACCGATCTGATTGAGAAAGTTAAAAAAAAAAAAAAACCACTTTCCTGCGACGCTGTGCGTTATTGGCTATCACCTCGTGGAAGCTTAAAAACACTGGTTGGACTACTATGAGTCTATGACATAGCATTCATTCATTGGATGGTTTATTTTTGGTTAAATTATATTTAGGGTCCTTATAGTTTGGACTTTAAACCAGATTTTACTAAGACTTTTGTAGTTTTTTTTTTGTCATTTTTGTTATTTTTTGGACTTTTGTAGTTTGATTGGACAAATTTTTAATTTCATTAATTTGGTAAAATCATAAATTTGAAAAAAAAATCAAGGTTTTGTATAACCGATACAATGACACGTGGTAATCAACTTATGTGTATGAGTGAATATTATTAATAGAGAAAATTTTAGCAAAATGACTTTACTTATACCTTATTTCGCAGTTAATAATGTCATTTTCACTTTATTTCAATTGAAGAATTCAAATTACTATTTGTCTCAATTAAAGATTTTCTGTCAAATCTGTTAAAATATATGTTAAAAATTGATCACGAACACGTGATTAATTTTTAGAGGCAAATTTGTCCTCTCAATCACCATTAAAAAATAATTCTAAAATTAAAAAAAAATTAAAGGAATTAAAGAAAAATAAGCAGGCCAACCCCGACACTCCTCACCTCCACCTAAGCTCCCTCCTCCTCTCCGGCCACCGACTGCCAACCCCTCCTTCCGTGCCGATGACTCATTTCCCACCTACGCCGGTCTATCCCCTCTGCCACATATATATATATATATATATATCTCTCTCTCTCTTTTTCTCTTTCTCTTTCTCTTTCTTCTACTACATCTCATAGCCTTTTACCAAACGACGTCATCTTGGAGGACCCTGCTGATTCCTCTGCCGCCACCGGGTCTTGATCAGACGTCCTTCTCAAAGGTGGTGCCACAGTCTACAGCCTCGATGGCCTCGCGGACAGTGTTCTAGGCCTCCCTTATCATATTCTCAAAGCGGGCTCGGATCGAGGTAGACAATGAGGACTCTAAGAGTAAGGTCTCCAGCTGGTGGGTCTCCAAGGTATCTTTCTTGATGACAGCGCATCAGAGAGTTAAGGAGGGAGTGGTGAAGTAGGTTGGGTTTGGTTTAGGGAAATGAGTGGGTTTTGGGTGAGAAAGGAGAGAGCTTTGGTTTTAAAGAGAGAAGAGTAAAGGAAGAAGAAGAAGCTGAGAGAGTGGCTGTTAATCGTGGCATTGTGGTGGGTTTTGGAAGGAATTTGAAGCCCAATTCAGTGTCTTTTTCTTTCCCACATAGCAATCACAGAAGCATAACAAGGAAATGAAGAATGAGAGAGAAAGATAGAGAGGAAGAGAGAGTTTGTGGCAGAGGGAGAAACTGGCGTAGGCGGGAAGGGAGTCGCCGACGAGAAGGGAGAGATTGGCAGTTGGTGGTCGGAGAGGAGAAGGGAGTTGGGGTGGAGGTGATGAGGGTCGGGGCTACGGGTAGGGAGGGTTCTGCATCCTCCTTGCCCTTTTTTTTTTCTTTAATTCCTTTATTTTTTTGGATTATTTTTTAATAATGATGGAGAGGACAAATTTGCCCCTAAAAGTTAATCACATGCAGGTCACATGATCGACTTTTAAAGGATGTTTTGACAAATTTGACGAAAAACCCTTATTTGAGACAAATAGTAATTTGGAGTCCTCAATTGGAATAAAGTGAAAGTAACATTCTCAATTGCGAAATAGGGTATAAGTATAGTCTTTTTGCTAAAAAATTTCCTTATTAATATTATACCATAAAAATATAAACAAGTTTTTTAATAATATCTTTAAACATTGGATTGGTTACAATATATCAGTTATACTCAATAATTTTTTCTAATCGGGACACAAATTTGAAATAAAAATAGCCAATCTAGCTAGCCTATAGGCCACACCATTAACTTGGTGAGAAATATGAGACAAAGAAATCGCTTTATAGAATCAATAGAGAAACCAGTATCATCAAAAAACCACAAGTTGAGGTATTTTAGATAATGACAATAAAGTTAAACCACCGAATAAGTCTAAATTAAACACCTCACATGTGTCATTTTTGTTGAGCAATTTGATGGAAAAGGATGTTGCAAAAGTTATAAAATTGCAAGGAAAATATTGGCCCAATTGAAACCATAAGGACCTTAGTGAAACATCGCTTAAACAACAAGGACCACAAAGTTTTGGACTGGGTTTGATATTGTGACATCTTAGCTTTGTGACCTTTTCGTAGGCCTATAGAAATGGCTCATACAAGACCATACAAGTATAAACCTGTCGTCCACTAATATCATAAGACGTGAATTGGTTACGCCACGTAATTATATATTGGTTATACATAATAAATTTCGTTTCAAACTTTATCTCAATTAATTTAATTTTTTAATTAATCAAAGAGAGGCCAAAATAAGCCAAACAAACCTCGCTTAATAGCCAGAAGGTTTTTAGGCCCTTGGTTACGGCCTGGACCTAGCTTATTTAGCATAAGGCTCGCCCAGTCCGAACTATCCGACATTCCAACCCGATCGGCCCATCTTACATGCCTATTTCCAAATATAAAACAATAAATAAAAGAAGTGAGTTTATTGGTATCTGAACTTCCACGTGGTACCCAACTTCTGAAGCCACGTAAACGGAGTGCAAATTTAGAGACACATTTCCTATTTGACCCATGCCACAACACGAACCCATTCAATCTAGCTAAGGGCATTTTATGTAATTACCAAGAACTCCAAGGTGACTCTTACTACTAATTATTTCATCATTGCTTTCTATTTTTCTTTTTGGTCTGAATTCCTTGCTTCCAAAATTCTGGTTTCAATAACAGTCATTGGCGGCGAAGCTAACTAACAGTTTTCATGGCGCTTCTTGTTCCTGGTGGGTGCGTACGAGTCAGGTTGTCACGGCCGGCGCACGTTAGACGAAGACTCACTACCTTTGCTACTGTGTCCCCAACCCGTGGCGATAGTGTGGACTGGGTCGAAGCGACTTCGGGCTTCTTTGAACATGACATGAGGCCCATCATGTTATTTGACGGTAAGATGATCGTTTTAGCACATAATCTCTACGTTATGCTATCTTGCGCTTGGTATAAGAGTAACCCTTTTAATCTTATGTTTTGTACTTTCAATTAGAAGTTGCATTATCTGAGTCTTGCATTGAAATGGAAACACATATTCATGTTTAAAATAAATTTAAAAGGAAAATACTAAAACTTATTACCATCTTATACTATTTACTTCATGGAAGATATTAAATCATGTGACTGCAGGATCATGATTAAGTTTATATAATAATTATGGAAGATGATTTTGTTGTGTGATGTTTAATGGGTGCAGGCAATAAAGAGTTAATATGTTTGTCTTATACTCTTATGTTTTGTGTTATACCCTTTATTATGTTTTAATGTTATGTTCTACCCTTTTAATTTTATGTTTTGTATTCTTCACATTATTATGTTTGTCTTATGAGAAGATATTCAGAAATAGAAGATAAATTTCTGCTGAAATAAATGAGGATTAATGTCACATTTTTGTGGTGCTTGAATTGCACCTGTATTACAGACGTAATGAGTAAACATGATTGCCAAACTTTTGTTTTACAGGTGTTTGCAACTTATGTAATGGAGGTGTGAAGTTCGTGCGTGATAACGATCGAAATAGGTTAGATTTTCATCTTTCTTTTATTTTTCTGGACTCCCAAGTATGATGATCCCTAAACCAAAGAATTGAAACGGGTCCTGCTGGACTTCCTCCACAAAACTTGTGCCATATGTTGGCATACAAGGATATGAAAAGCCATGCTTAGGATCAATTGTTTCAATATGGAGATTTTGTTATAAGATTCTTATGGTTTTCCTGATATTCTTCTTGATGTATAAGAGTAATTTATATCTTAAGCTTAGAGTTAGGAATTTCCCAAAGAATATGAAATGTGCTGATTTGTGGAAAATTTAATTACAAATGTTGATTACAGTGATGCAATCACCATTCAACAGTGTTTCCCTTCTTTTGCTTACAAAGGACTTCTAGCTGGTTAAAATTCCTTGTAGCAGTTTAAATCTTTTATCTGGGTGCTACTATATAGCACATCCCTAGTAAGGCTACATATATTGAACTTCCAGAGAAAGATAGCTATGTAATAGGAATATTACGGTAAGAGCAAAAAGAAAATGAAATCTTTGCTTCATGACTTCCATATTTTCATGAGTGCGAATTATTTAATATCTTATGAAAATTATTTTCAGTTTTCCCCCAGTACGTTTATTCCTGTTTAATGGTTTAACCCACTACTAACAGATCGATAAGGTTTGAAGCTCTCCAGAGTGAAGCAGGGAAGAAACTGCTGAGAAGGTCGGGAAGAGCTCCTGATGATATTTCAAGTGTTGTGCTTGTCGGAAAGGATAGGTATATACAATGACTTCAGTGTTAATCAAGAGCAGTTTTGAATAAGCTTTAAGCATAGTGGTATAAGTTGAGTTTTCAATCATCAAGTTTTCTGATGAATGATTTAATTTGTTTTGAAGAACAAGTGGTGGAAGAGATGAACTTTTCTTATTTAAATTATTCTTTTAGTAAAACAGTTTCTGAGTGGACGATTCCAACTAGTGCCATTCTAAATATATTATAACTTAGGATGTAGCTGATAAAATTTGTAAAATGATTATGTGACAAAAGTTGAGAGATGTGATGGTGGATTTCAGATCATTTATCAAGTCAGAAGCTGTTCTGAAGATAATGGAATACATAGACTTACCCTTCCCACAGCTAGCATTCTTTCTACAGTTTGTGCCTTTGTAAGTCCTCCCCTGTTTGTTACTTTATAATATTTGTCTATCAAGATTTGAAACTGATGGAAGAATTAGTAGATAATATAATGCATGGGTTTTTCTTCTGGATGGTGGCAGGTTAATACGGGATTTTGCATATGACAATGTTGCAAACAACCGCTACACAGTTTTTGGTCGCTCAGAGTCATGTGAGATGTAGAAATTAGAATACTTAATTTCCTGCTAAGGAATGGTATGTATATTGGTCAGTGCAGATCTGATGATCTTGATTTTGTACCTAAGTTTACTTTTCAGTTTTCACTGAAATAGAATGAAATTGGCTTCATAGTTATCCTATGAACATTCTCAAGTTGATTACTATATAGCTTAGTATTAACAAGAGATCTAGAAATACAGTTTGCATGTGAATTAGGAGGCTAACTCGTCATTAATAATGCTTGGGTTGTTTAATAGAAAATGCAGAAAAATTCTGAAACAGAAATTACAGAACTCATCTACATTGCTACCTTGGCTACAATATAGCATTGCCTTCATCTACTCTCTCGTATCTTAGAAGATTCCCTGCTGTCTTTGCTCATAGTCTAGCTGTTCCTCTCCCATCGTGCTAAAATCACTTTGTTGATCCTCTTTTTTTGTGGTCAACTTTCTGTGTGTGCGCGAATGCACATCCGCAAGTTTGTTTTGAGTATTTCATGTCTATTTGGGGTGATAGCATATTATGTCTTTCTCACAGCCTGTTTAGTGTTTACCATCTTGAAGTTTAGGGTAAAACTCATTTTGATACTTTTTGGGAAAAAAAAAAAGAGGAAATTTTAATCAAAGGCCATTAGCAATGAAGGTCTTATAATTAGCAAATTTCATATTTTACTTATCATTGGCATGATGAGCATAAGCCATCATCTTGTAAAGTTACTGTAAAAACTTTACAGATACAGATAAGATAGAAAGAACAATTCTTCATTAGTAACTTGGAATATATATAAATGCATACATATATATATATACACACACACACACATGTTTAGGGTAATGTCTTCTTGCCAAATTTTTGACATGTTTTGTTATCAGACTTTCAATCTAAACTATGTCTTTATTACAGTTTGACAACATAACATGCTAGGTTGTCTGATAACATGCTAGACTATCTGATAAGAAAACATTTCCTTATATTTACATATATGTGGTATACTCTACAAGTTCTGCTAATTACAGAAAGAAAAAAAATTCGAATAAATGATTCTGAAATAATGTTTGAGTCATATATAACCTTGAGTATAAAGTGGTCATTCAAGTATTTTGATTTCCTATATCTATTGGACCAATATGTACTTGAGTATAGCAAGTGAAACCATATTTGAATCTGTAGTGCCTTCTGGTTGTCTGGTTTTCAAGATACATGCATGTATAGTGTACACATATATACTTATATCTGAACATCCACAAGTATAAATCCATACATCAGCAATAAATTTAGATGCAAGTTAGATATACATGTTGTTTCGTGCATCTTTTTTGCTTTGCTGATATAAGGAAGTATAGTTTGTGGTGTTATACCTGCAATTCTTGAAGAATAGGCAATTGAACTGTGAAGAGTATTCATTTGATTTCTAGAAATTAAGATTTTTCACTTCCTTAACACCATATAGTTTACTGAAGGCATATGCAAATCTGAAAAAAAGAAAAAGAAAAGAAGAGAGAAATTTATCAGACTGCAGATAATTAGATTTCATTTTGTATCCTTCACAAAATTGTGAAAAGGAAAGAAAACAAAGTTAGAACCTTACCCAAGAACTAAGATAACCAGAGAAACAATCCCTAGCACATACTGATAGGTTTTGTGCCTGGATTTACGTAAACCTTCATAGGTTGATGGAATGTACTTGCGGTTTACATATCCAAACTGAGGACGAACAAGAAGAACAAAGCCAAGGAAGAATCCTGCTAGGAATCCTCCTATGTGAGCTGAATTGTCCACTTTTGGTATAAACCCGAGGGCCAAATTCGCGGCAATGATGACGATGAGCATCAGGAGCGTTGTGCACTGAATAGGAAAGTTAGATCTTAGACGCGTCCCTCATCAATCTGAAATAGGATTCTCTGCTCATGTTTATGTGCTGATATGATGCTTTTGTACAAACAATGTTGTTTTGAGTTTAGTATTTAAAGTTTGTATTGCAAAGATAATGAAATGAAAGTTTGAAAAGACAGTTTTGGATATAAGTCCAATATCATATAAGCAAATGTTCCGGACTCGACCTGAAATGGATGGTTAGCTGAGGGTTTCTTGAATTACCAGTTAATTAGAGTTATTGAAAACAAGGGAATAAGAGGAAAGAAAGGTTACCTTATTTGTATAGATTGTCCAGTTTGTTAGAAGCTCAGAAAGCATGCCTCCCAACAATCCAAAAAGTGCCCCAGATGCACCAACTGATATAGTTGGCTTATCAGTGTTTCTAAGATGAATAGAAGATGATAAACTTCCACCTAATCCAGAAAGCACATACAAGAGTCCTATTCTGACTGCAAAATCCAAACAGTAAAAAACAGTTGGCATGCTTAATTATTCATGATCATCATGTGAAAACTGAGTTGATATATCCTGAATGATCTTAAGTACTTACTAAATCCGAATTCCTGCTCAAGCCGGAATCCGATGAACAAAAGGCTCAGCATATTGGCAAGTAAATGAACGACTCCAGCATGAAGCCACATGCAAGACAAGAGGCGCCATCCTTCTCCTTCCTCCACAAATTCCCGTTCGAGAGCTCCTAGGTTTCTCAGACTGCAAACAGAAGCAATTGGATTAAGGTTTTGCATGGATTCGACCAGCTCGACTATGTGCTATAAGTTGTAGCTAATTAAAGTAAGGCCTAATTGGGTTAGGAATGTATCAAAATTGGCGGAGCAACCCAACTCATTGCCTAAACGCCGGCCTATGTGTGATTTGGGGGATTAAAGGGGGTTGTTCCCTGCTATGGGATAACATGGATCTACAAGTAGGTAATGGTTGTGTCCCTCATTGAGAAAGACTCGACCTTCTGATGCCCCAAAATATCTTACCTCGGTTTGATGGGTCTAAGGTACGTATTTAAATAAGGTCTAGGAATCCAAATGATATAAATTGAATTCAATGATCTTTTGCAAAACCATCCGAATTTTATGGTGGAAAATATAAACTGAACAAGTTTTGTAATCCAGTTAGCAAAAAAGTTAAAAAGAAAAGAACAGAAAATAGAAATCATTGAGAGAGAGGGGGAGGAAGTTGTTACGTGATTGCTGTAGGACCAAGGAGGGGGTTTTCTTTCAAGGGTTGGAAAGAGAACCTCTTCAAAAAGGGCAAAACACAGTAGTCCCCTACGGGTGTGGATGGGCAATCATTGACATACATGGAGTAGATGAACATGGCGATGTTAGTCATGAGATTGAGTGGCACCAGCCACGGGAACCATGGCTTTTGGGGTGGAGGGCAAAAATGTGGCGGGGGCGGGGGCGGTTTAGACTTGTGACGATGGCCCTTTTCAACATCGGAGGATAGTGGTCTCTTCCCCATATCGTCCGCGGGAGGAAGAGGTGCGCACTGCAACCGGTGCTATCGAGGCAACGGATGCTAATTTGCACCAAGTTGTCAGGAAGAGAGAGAGATATTGGCTCTGGGTGGCAAGGAATGAGTTTGGCTGGGATGGTAGTTAAGTTAGGTAATTTTCCTGATAATAGATAGGAGAAAATTACTTAATGGTCCTTTCACCTCATAGCCTTCCATTCTAAAAGAAAAAGAGAAAAAAAGATCGGATAACAAAATTGGTTTTGATCGGTTTTATACTTAACAAAATAAGCACAGTTACAAACTTAATGAAACTATATACTAAAAGTTAAAAATAATTCATATAACTTATAAGTACATACATTCATCCCACCAACCTTTAAAAACCTCATAAAAGTACATAAATTTATGATTATTGATTCGGTTTAATTGGTTTTGTAACCTTTCAAATCCAATTTAATCTAAAACTTCTAAAAATCAAAACCAACACAATCAATTCTCGACAGATCTTATGCAATAACATTGGGGTGGCTGGGATGTCGTATTTGGGGCTCAAGCAAGGCCAGCCTGGAGCAGTTTTGTATCTGTTACAAGACTCAGCACATAAGCCACTTCTACCATAACTTTCAACTTCCCAAACCACAAAGAGCTTGATGAGCAGTTGATTACCAGGTATAAATGTATAATGACTTGCTCCAAACATCTAAAGTTTAATTTTCCTTCAAATATAAGTCATGATCATCATAATGTGTTGGCACCAGGCAGTCAGCCTATGAGCATTAGCCCTTATCGATATGCCTGATTTCAGAAAAAAAACTAAAATTGAGAATGTTAAGGAGTTGGTTAGAAGGTGGATTAATAAGGCCAAGCAATAGCCCTTTTTCATTTCCGGTTCTTTTAGTACGAAGTAAGAATGGAACTTGGAGACTGTGTATTGATGTGCATTGCATAGGGTTAAGTATTTTTCTAAGCCGGGATTTGAGGTCTGGCTATCACCAGATTAGGATATATAGTGACAATATTGAAAAGACTGCTTTTAGGACCCATGATGGCTGTTATGAATTTTTTGTGATGCCATTTGGTTTAACCAATGCCCCCGCCACATTTCAGAGTCTTAATTATGAATGAGATTTTCAGACCCCATTTGTGGTAGTTCATTTTGTTACTTTTGGATGGTATATATTATCCAAAGTAGCATTTCATCTCCAGCATCTGCAACATACAATACTTGCTATTCTGCAGCAACACCAATTGCTTGTCAAGAAGTGCTTTATTTTGGACATCATCAAAACATCTTGGTCTTGTGATTACAAGAGAGCTAGGGAGTAACTACTGATCCCAGTAAAATTCAGGCCATACTTGAATGGCCTACTCCTACAAACATAAAAGAGTTTAAGGGGGATTCATTGATCTTGCATAGACTTAGCCTTCCCAAGTTTGCATTTGTTTCTATAATTTGTACCTCTGTAAGTCTTCCCCTGTTTGTTATATTACAAGTTTTGTCTGTCAAGATTTGAAACTGATGCTGTAAAGCAATAGATGATTTTCTGTTTGTACAATTCTTTTCTTCTCGACGGTTGCAGGTTCCTACGAGAGATTCTCAATCATTTGAGACACATAGAATTTGTTCCTACTAAATGTGTGCTATGTATACTGGCAAGTGCAGATATGATGATGTATCTTGATTTTGCAGCCTAAGTTTTGCTTTGATTGAAATAAAATGAAACTGACTTCACATTTATCCAATGAACTTTCTCAAGTTGATTAATTACCATAGCTTCTATCAACAATGCCTGGTTTGTTTAATCCAAAAAATGCAGAAAAATTCTGAAACTGAAACAATATGTCAAAAAAGAAAATTTCTGATTAAGAAAAATTCTCAAAACCAAGCGTCTCTCTCACAATATCCCCACAACCATATATCTCCCTCATATACACGAATATCAGAACATTCACAAGTATGCATCCACACCCTGGTATGTTTTTCCTATACAAACAAGTATAGTTTGCCTATTACTCAAAACTATTATAAGCTCAATAGTTGTTGGCGGTGTCGGAAAAATCATGTTTGATTTCCTTGGCGTTAAATAGCTTATCGAAGCCAGCTCCATATCTGTAAATTAAGATAAGAAAAAAAAAAAAGATGAACAATTTATCAGAGACTGGTTGATTGGTTTTCATTGTGTATTTTTCAATAAATGGTCAAAAGAGAGAAGCAAGAATTAGTGAACACTTACAGAGCAACTAAGGCAACTAAACCAACGATCCCTAAAATATATTGACAGAGGTTGTGCCTTGCTGTACTTTTGACATTAGTGTCTGATGAAATGTACTTACTGCTTACATATCCAAGCTGAGGCTTTACAAGAAAAACAAAACCAAGGAAAAATCCGGCGATGAGTCCTCCCACATGAACTGACATGTCAATTTTCAGAATGAAGAATAGGACCAAGAACAGGGCACCACTGAGGACGATTGTCATGAAGGATGAGATCTGAATAGGAAACTTACTAGTTAGATGCATATATATCGATCCCTCATGGATTAATTTAATATTAGCTGTGCAAAATAATATTGTGCTTGTGTCCAAATTTAAGGTAAAGCGTTTTGGGACGTTTGGAGTTTATAAAGAAAAATTTATTAAATAGGTAGTCCTTCTCTAGAGGGATGATTGAAAACTTAAAATTTGCAGATATGTATAGGATGACCTGATTCAAACATGAAATATCAAGTCTATCCTATATGAATATACAAATTTTAACAGTCATCATCTCTAGAAAACCACTAATTGAATATATAGAAGTCTAAAACAACATAGTCTTAGACATAAGCAAGACATAACACAGAAAACAAACAAGCAGAGGATCCGAGTTTTGGCTGTGGGTTCTTTGATTTATTGAAAGTAATAAGGGAAAGAAAAGAAAGGTTACCTTAGCCTCGGTGACAGTCCAGTTTGTGATAATCTCAGAAACGGAGGCTCCCATCAGTCCAAAAATTGCCCCAACTGGGCCAACAGATGATAGAGGACTGCCATTCTGGGGGTGTTTAAGAATGTTGAGACAATTCGCTAGAGCTCCACCTAATCCGGAAAGAAAAAACACCAATCCAAATCTGACTGCGAAATCGAAACCGCAAGAACTTTCAGTTAGCTAACCAAAGCTAGCATTGATCATGTAAAAACTAATCAGTCAGATGAATAGTTGATAGAGAAAAAACTTCTATGAGATGGGCGTGTATATATATATATATATATTATGTGTCTATTACTCTCATTAGGTAGAGACATGTTGGGCGTGTCCCATCCCATGGAAGTTTATTTTGCCAATTGACATGTCTTGCATCTAAAATTCCTTACGAAATCCGAACTCGTGCTCCATCTTGAGTCCTATCATGGCATTAAGGACGAACACATTGACAGTCAACTGAATGACTCCAGCATGAAGCCACATGTACGAAAAGAGGCGCCATGCTTCACCGTGCA
The DNA here is from genome assembly GCA_003254865.1 of Dryas drummondii. NCBI lineage: Eukaryota > Viridiplantae > Streptophyta > Magnoliopsida > Rosales > Rosaceae > Dryas > Dryas drummondii. The sequence goes on along the minus strand of QANW01002708.1, from coordinate 887,495 downwards.
ACACTAGTTTCCTATCAAGGGCTCCTAGTTTTGTAAGGCTGCAAGCAAATAGCAGCAATTAGATTTAAGTTATCTACGTGCAATAACTAGTTAGAGAGAGATATAAAGAGGAAATTACGTTTCTGGGGCAGGACCAAGCATAGCGTTTTCACTTCTGGGTTGGAAAGAGAACCTATCCAAAAATTTGTGTCCCAAACACAAATCTTTTGGGATTTGGGATGGGCAATTGTTTTCATACATGATGTATATGAACATCCCGATTTCAACCAAACTTATGAGTGGCACCAGCCATGGAAAGTGTCGCTTTGGCCGTGGGGGTGGTGCCGCCATTAACTGTGTTGACGGGGGCGGGGAGCAACACCGCGGAGGTTGATGCATCTTTTGATATATTCCGTCTACCCGTCTGCGTGGGGCTGGCGGCAGTGAGGACGAAGAGGTACTCACTGCACCACGCCTGTTTGGCAGATGCAATGTGCACCAAGTTGCAAGAGAGAGAGAGAGAGAGAGAGAGAGAGAGAGAGAGAGAGAGAGAGAGAGAGGGGGGGGGGGGGGGGA